>CAIGRT010102898.1:0-15564 GCA_903798405.1 Fraxinus platypoda | reverse complement strand
TAAAGAATAACGTTTTTGGATGGTTGAACCAATCTTCTTCTCCAAGTTGCCTATGCCTCTTTCTTGATTTGTTGAATCTTGCCCCCTTCAGTTCCCCCCCCCCCCCAAAGTGGTCTTTAAGGATATTTATAATCTCTCAAAGTTTCAAGACGAGTTAAACATGGACCGGGCCAAAAACTATCCAAAAATCTGAGATTTCTTAAATTCAGGTGGCAGCGTCTCGGCGCCTCAATGAAGACCGTGCTGGCACTAAAGCGCCCACATTTGGAAGTGCAGTGCCAGACATTCTGATCATTTTCTGCTTCTTTCATAATCTAGCTGGGCACAGCAGTGCCTAGCTCTGTGCTGATTTCTTATAATTTCTTGGGCTATGTGGCCTTCACTTCTTAGCCTCATTTTCTTATCTTTTTTCTCCACTTTATTTTTCTCTTCTTCTATCTCCACTCCATACCCACTTCCATGATCAACAATTTAGCTTCATTCCAAGCTCCAAAACACTCCATTATCATCAAGTTACCAAAACTACAAAACAACAAGAACAAACACATCAAAACGCTCAATAATGCTCAAGAACAAACCAAAAAATAAGTTTTAAAGGTGATAATTCAATGAGTGAAATACACTTATCATATAAGAAGATCAATGAGAAAATAAATTTAATTCTATTCAAAAGAGATTATTAAATAATTTAGGAACATTGATAAACAAGAATGTATACAAATTGTCATGACATTGAATTGTATTATAATTGATTTATTAGTGGGATTCGAAGTCTTAGTAATCATCTTACCTGATTTTACAAAAATCTCTCATAATTTATTCATTAGAATAGTTAGTTTAATTAGATAAATTAGTATAAATTCTCCATACAAAATTGACTATTTGATTAACGTTAGAATTAATTACATAGTCCTCGTGGGAACCGTACTTTATTTATAACTATACCATGCACTTGCAGGATTTTGTACAATCAAGTTTTTGACGTCGTTGTCAGAGACTATAGTATTTAATTAGTTTTAGTTAGTTTTGGCTTTAATATGAATTTTTTTTTACTTTCTTAGTTTTTAAATTAATATTAGAAAAAAATTACAGTATTTTTCTCTTTTTTCTAGAATCTTGCATGCAGAAGTTCGAGACAATGTGATCTTGCTTCATTTGACCCAAAAGTCAAAAGAAAATTAAGGTTGAAAAGAAAATAAGAGATTGAAGCACAACAGAAACAGCAAGTGGAACCAATGGCAGAAGACATACAAAATCAAGAGGCCATGGGGTAAATGAAATTGCAGCACATCCAGTTGTAGCTGCAAGTTATGGAAACGAGAGATTGATGGAGGAATACATGGTTTCACTAGTGGTAGAAAACAAATCCAACATAGCTGATTCAGCATTTGGATAAGCTAATTTTCACTTGAGACTAAGGTGATAAACATGTTCCAGCATGCGTTGCAATTCCCTAGAAAGCCACTGAGAATCTAAATGCTCACATCTCGAGATGTTTGGATATGTGTACATCAATTGAATATCCTTCCAATTATGCAATTTTGCTGAGAGTTTTTCCTTACACTTTGAGAGATTCGACTAGGGAATGGTTGGACACATTTCCACCTTATAGAATCACCATTTGGAATGGTTGGAGTCAGAAGTTTTTAAATAAATAATTTCCACCAAAAAGGATTGACAGCCTAAGAGATCAAATCACAACATTCTCTCAACTTGATTCAGAATTTACGATGCATGAGAATGATACAAAGGTTTACTTCGACAATGTCCACAACATGGTATGTAGAATGGCTCTAGGTCCAGTACTTTTACATTGTGTTAAATCCAACTAGCAAGGCTAATGTTTACTCTATCCGTGTCAATTACAAAAAGTACTGCAAATATGAAATAATGGGGATCTAGTATACACTAGTGCATTGTGGTCAACAGAAAGATCATGTAGACATAAAGTTGTAAGGATTAGGGATGGTAAAAAACACCCGGCAAACCCGATACTCACGGGCCCCGCCCTGAACGGGGCAGAGATTACCTGTTTAATCGGGTATTCGGGGCAGGGAACTTTGCCCCGGGGCGGGGACAAGTAACGGGTGCCCTACCCCGTTTAATATTTTAAATTTTTTTTTTTAGAATCAATACTTTAAATGAAAAAATTCACGAAATTTCATTAGTTCTAATAGAAAATGGAAACTAAAATTATCTAAAAAACATGACAAACAATAAAAGCCATAGTTTATCAAATATATTTGAATAATTTAACTTTTAAAAATAAGTAAAGATTAAAAAATATATTATTGTCTTAATCTAATGAATGGGGGCAATAAATGAATTATCAAAAACTTTAAAAAAAATTAAACGGGTTAGTAATAAGATTAAAAAATATATTATTGTCTTAATCTAATGAATGGGAGCAATAAATGAATTATCAAAAACTTTAAAAAAAATTAAACGGGTTAGTAAACGGGGCAGGGGCCCGCCACACCCAGCCTTAAAAGGGTAACGGGGCGGGGACGGGGTGGGAAATTGCCTGGTGAGATGGGGGACGAGGGATGTTGCCCCGATCCCACTCCGTCCCGTTGCAATCCCTAGTAAGGATGCACGAGTTTGACACACTGACAACAATTTCAGCATAGCTAGAAGCACTAGCTAAAAGATAGATGACAACCAATCAAATTGTGAATGCAGTTCAAGTAGCTAGACCAAGATGCAATCATTGCGGAGGGAATCATGGAAGCGTGGATTTGTAGTATAGGGAGCCCATTTGCTTAAACAGTTGAGGATATAAATTACATGCAGAATTATCGAAGACATCAAAATAATCCCCATTCTAATAAATACAATATGAGTTGGAGAAATCACTCAAACTTCTTCTAGAGCAACAACTAGTATTCTCAATGTGTACAATATAAAAATATACCATCAGATTTTTAGCAGCCAGAAAATAAACCTTCATTGGAAGAAGCATTTATTAAGATGGCTAAGGTATCAACTCAATTCATGTAGAAGATTGAGAAGAACTTTCAAATTCAAGGGCTACTATAAAGAATTTGGAGAATCAGATTGGATAAATAGCTAGGCACTTTCAAAAAGATAGCTAGGAACCCTGCCAAGTGACAGTGAGACAAATCCAAAATAATAGGTGATGACAATAAATATTGTGGAATATGATGTCGACATTCTACCAATCAAATTTTCTCCACGTACACAAGAGTATGTGCCACTTATCTTATTCCCTCAAGGGCTTCAAGAAAGGCCAAAGGAGAAACACTTCAAGCAATTACTACGCGAAGTAGGGTTCCAACTTCTAGAAATTACATCTAAAAGACAGGTGGTATTCACTGAAAAGATACTTTCCAAAGATGAGAAGGATGTTTATCAATCTGAACAATCAACAAAAATAGTTCTAAATCCGAAGTCTACAAGTTAAGGTAACTGCTCCTATCAAGACATATGTGCCTCTTGTCCCCTTTACTCAAATATTGCAAAAAAAAAAAAGAAGAAGCTCAAAGAATAGTTTTCAAAATTCTTAGACATTTTCAGAAAATTTCATCAACATCCCGTTATTTGAAGCCATATCTCAAATACTGAGCTATACAAAGTTATTAAAAGAGATCTTATTAGAGAATATGAAGCTCAGTGAGTTTGAGACCGTCGTCCTAAATAAAGAGTGTAGTGCCATTTTGCAACACAAATTACCTCATAAACTAAAGGATCCAAGGAGTATCAAAATTTCTTGCTCAATAGAAAATAGCTCTACTTTTAATTGCTTATGTGATTCTAGGACAAGTGTAAATTTAATGCCTATTTTCGTTTATACGAAACTAGGTCTAGAAGAGCAAAAGGACACAACAATCTCCTTTTAATAAGCATACTGATCAATTAAACACCCTCTAGGAGTGGTTGAGAATTTGCTCATTAAAGTGGGCAAGTTCATATTTCCAGCGTATTTCATTGTTTTAAACATAGAAGAATACTGGGATGTATCAATAATCTTGGGATGATCTTTCCTATCTACAAGTCGGGTTGTCATGGACTTTGAAGCTATCGAACTGACCTTGAGGGTGGATGATGAGCAAGAGAAATTTCAAGCCTATATCATTGTTGAGAAGCCATCCTATGATGAGGAAAGCTGAAAAGTTAAAGAGGAAGAAGAAGCCAATGATCATGTAAGGTGCCTACATAAACAATGAATTGGCGGGATAATTGAAAACCTCAAGGATGAAAAAGGGGCTCTTCAAGCATGAAGAATCTAAAAGGGGGTTAGTAATGCTAAACATTGCGTTCAAAGCTTTATCGGTGAAGTCCACTTTGAACCACCATGATTAATTCATTCACAAACTCTTGCTAAAGACTTGAAATTAAGCACTTATTGGGAGGCAATCCAATCTCTTGATGTTTTATTTATTATACTTTAAGTAATTGCATTGCATATAGTTTATTAGGTTACATTAGTTTTAAGCGTGTTTTATTTACATAAAATGGTCATCATGTCTACATTACGCCTAGAAAATGAAAAGACATTTATTTGAGTCAAAAACAGTAAGAGTCATGTGACACATTTTTCAAAGCTCCAGGGACATAAAAAATTGGTTATCATACACATCACATTACAACTTTTAAACTGTTTCTTGACTCTTATATTTTTGTTTTCTTCCTTCGAGCCAAGGTGCAATGACATCAAGTGGGAAGCATCTCAACAAGATGAAAAATGGAATGAACTAATCCAACAAGCTTATCTCCAATATCAAACAAAAATCAGGAAAGTGCCCTCTCCTTTTTTTCCCGTCCAATTATGTTATTTACTTTTACTTTACGACATTGAGGATAATGTCTACTTTAAATTTGTGGTTGAAAAAACATTGAGATTTTAGTTTCATTATTCTTGTGTATTGTGTGTTTCGATTGCTTTATTAAATACAAAAAGTAAAAAAATTACTTTTTTTTAGATTCAAAAATCTCTTTAGTTTGTTTATTGTTATTCGCTTGCTTGTGTGGGTTAGGTACTATTTCCGTCTATGATGAAAATAATTGAAATTATGTGTTAATTTATGAACTGTGAATAGTTACATGCTTAGATTAATTAATGTTTATTCATGTAAAACTTAATACTATTTGCGCATGTGAATTAAGTTTACCGTTGTGCAGTAATGGGTTGACTCATATATTTGATATGCTGAAATAATAGAACATAGATGCTAAACACAAATATCACTACATTAGATCACTAAACCAAATTTAAGAATAGTTTGGGGGTAATTGATCTGTTATAGAAAGATCTTGAGATGAATAGGGATTTCAAGTGTGTAAATTCTTGTGTGGATTTTTTAAGATTGATAAGATGAAAATTAAGTGAAAATCCTAAGTTATAGGTTGGTTTTTGAGAATTGATGTTTAATGAGAGGCATTGTACTAATCATTGCATAAAAAGGAACAAAAGCTACCATATTGTGAAGCTATCATATAAAAGACCCCAATAAGGACAATTATTTAAAATCCCAAAAAGAAAACTCAAAAAGTGATCAAGCTAGCGTATAAAACATAATATGCGAAGCAAACTTGAAAAAGTAGGTGCATGAAATAAAAGACGCATTATATACCTTGATTAAGCACCAAACCTTTATTTGAGATAATTAGATTTTTGAAAATGGATTATTAATACAATTGAGTTTTAGAGGTTGAAGCAATCAAAAAATTGAAGAATCCTTATTTGTTGAGATATTGACTTGTAATTAGTGAAATCTATCCAAACTAAAGAGGGTGTGGATTATATAAAGTTCAACCTTAGATCACACAGGGAAATAAGTTAAAAGAATATGTTTGGGAATGTTATCTTATGAGTGAAGAAATGACAAATTTGATCATTGAATCAATTTGTGAATTATATAATGTTTTTTCTTGATTCTTCACAGACACATATCAGTTTTGCATTTGATAAGTAGATTTTAATTTTAGTATTTTGATATTGAAGCTATTTATAGATTTAATACAATGATTCTAATCCTGAGACAAACAGTTGGTTATCTGACCAAAACTTTGTGCATGCTTGTTTGCTGAGATATACTATAATTTTGTTTGAGGACAAATAAGCGTTCAAGTTTGAGGTGTTTTATAAGTGTATAGAAATTTAGGAGTTTTATGGTTAATTATTGACTAATTTCTTTTATATTTTATTTATTAGGTGAAACTCGATAATTAGAAGTGAAATTGGATGAAATGAGCAAAAACATGGGAAAAAGGAAGAAATTCAAAGTTTAAGGACCAAAGTGAAAACATTCAAGTTGATTTAATCCACAAAGTGGTGATTGAAGATCAAATAAGATCAACTGGATGTAATTAGAAGTCAAAAAGCACTGAAATATAATCAAAGTATTTGCACAAGTTATGCTTCATATTCTTAGCCACTGATTGAGACTCATTTTTGGCATAATAAATGTTTGAACTGGAATTAATTATTTTAGAATAATTATATTCCTTTGAGTTAGCTTTCAATGTTTTTTGAATCGCCTCAATTGAATATCTGAATATCAAAAAAGAAAGGTCTGACAAAAATATTGACGGTTGCTTAGAGACATAATCATACACGACACGAATACAACTTCCTTGATTATTTGATTGGAACTCTTTTGGAACCCAATTTGGACGTGTTTCTTAACCCGATTTCACCTTTTATAAATCAAGAACATGGACAACCATTAAAGACACCTCTCATACTCTATATTCATCAATTATCAAATAAAAGAGAGGCAAAATCACTATTTTTGTGAGAGAATTAAGGGGAATTACAATATTTCTATCAATTGAAGATCTCCCCTTGCTTATTGGGGAAAGAAGAAGAATGTACAATGGGGTTCAATCAAGAAATCATTAAAGAGATTCAAAAAGTTCAAGATTCATCATCTTTTCCCTTGTCTATCAAAAATTCAATGATGTTTTACAAAATAATTATGATTTCTTGTAATTTTGCAATGCTAGGCTAGAATTGCATTTACTGAGACATATATGAACCCTTATCATGAAATTCTTAATATAAATTTATGCCCAATAGGTGTTTATTTTTGGATGATTATTATTGTGTTTAATACCTTTCAATGACTTGATCAATAATTGGATTGAATTGTGAATTTTATTATTAACGAGAGAGACAATAAAATAGATAGCACTTGTAAAAACTATTGTGAGATCCTAGAAGGGATAGAGATATACCTCTATACTTTACATGATTTCAATAGATGTTCTATTATTTTTAATACGTGCTTTTATGTTCGCATATTTCATAGAGATATAGGAATGCCATATAAAAGGATATATTTAATTCTACTCGAGAGAGATTACTAAATAATTTAGGAACATTGATCAACAATAATTTTTTTTTGAACCATACATCTTCCAAAAATCACTATTCAAAACTCCATTTTCTCAAAATAATGGTTGTCAAACATGGGCAAAGCCTTTTTCTTCTGCATTGCTGAATGTCTTGTTGGAATTTGGACTAACTGGTGGCCTATTTATTTTTGGCAGCCAAGAACATGTAAAACTCAAGAAAATTTGTAACAACAGATACACCCACAACAGCTTCTTTAATATCCCCCTAATATTGTAGTATTTCAGTCAAATACATACATGTAGAAATTTATAAAATCCCTGAGAGAACAAGCTCTTATTCTTTCTTCTATAGAGAAGGCATAGTGAGATCATTTGTCACCAGCTTGAAAGAGTTGATGTCAAACATAAGCTGCATGCTCAATTAGGTTCCTTTCTAGAGATAGTACAGAATTATTATAAACAGAGAGAAGTCCAAAACATCACTAGCCAAGCAAAAACACAGCAAGTATTATGTCTTAGAATCTATGCAAGATTTCAGTATTGAAATTTGTCCGACAAGATTATTATACTGAAGGAAAAGAATAACAATGGAACTACTTGGTTGTGTACAAAGTTGAGGCATATCAGAGAGCCTAAACGGGCAGAATCAAAATAGCATAGAAGATAAAGAAAGACGTGATCAAAAATCATTATAAGGGTTTCAAAACTTTCAGTTGAATAAAAGAACAAAATTCAAAACTTGCTGCAGTTGGCCTTCTCCATGTTTAACATTAGGAGCAACCTTCAGATAGGAGACTTTGTATTCGCATCAATCCCTCGAGGAAAATTAAAATTTGATGGTCCAACAGTATCCACAAATCCTCTTACTGATAATTCAGGTAACGATGCCTTATTTTCCAACATTTCATGGTCTATGAAGATGATAACAACAGTAATGTCATCATGGAAAAGTCTCCTGTCCCCCTTATCAAACTTCTTGAGCTGATTATACGTCATCTGTCTTTTCTTGCAGGCCTGTTTCATAGCTGATATGAGAAGTCTTCTGGCTACACCCTGATATTCGAGGAAAAATATGAAGAAAAGCACAAAAGAATATGTTAATCAAAGTGTATATGACAAATAATACTTATGCTAGAAATAAGAAAATCAGACACACCATTCTTGGATTATTATGGACTATCTCAACAGCATCCTGATTTGTCAAGTATTCCCACAGACCATCAGATGCAAAAATAATGAATTTGTCATTTGGTTGTAAAACTCTTTTGCATATAGATGGATCAGATCTCAAAACTGGTCGACGAAGAGGTTCATGAAGGTGAAATCGCGGAAAAGATGGATCAAGAGCAAACTCTGGCCTCTTCAGGTAGGCGTCTCCTATGGATCTAGATACCTGAAAATAAACATGGATATAGTCTGGAACAGCTAAAACATTTGGAGGTGGGGTTGGAGGTGATCAGGAAAACAAAAGATGAGTGGTAGAATGTTGGTTACAGGTAAATTTCAAAGCAGGAAAAAACTGGAAAAATGTACAGGTGATTATAACAGTACGAAACAGCAATGATCAGCAGATAAAAAGGCCATCTGCAGTAATGCAGCTTCAAAAAAAATCAAAACTTAGTCGATACATTTGCTTGGCACCTTCAATATTTAGAATCAACCAAAATTCCTGAAACAACAGCAATAACAAACTACGTCTTATCCCCAAGCGATTTGGGATCAGCTACATGAATCCTTTTTTGCCACTGTTTTCATTTAAAAAAGAATTCCCCGAAAGCAATAGAGAAAAATAAAAAGAAAAGAAAACAAACTGAAAAGGACAGATATTTAAGCACATCTAGAAGATGATAGCATCTCCATTGGAACACAGCACTTAAGGTAAAGAAGTAAAGACAAGCTGAAGCAATATATGAAAACAGTACATCCTATTGACAACTCTTGAACTCCTGTAAGGTTGAAACTCACTATATGAAGAGTAGACTATCAGTTAAAAAAAAATTCCACCTAGAAAAGGGTCGATGCAGCATTCAAGGTTATACTCTTAATTCTACTGATTAGACATAGTTCTAATCAAACCTATAGGTCCAAATATCAGTTTATGAAACCATAAAATGTATCTTTAATTTAATCAAATTAATAAGATTCATGAGAAACCACAAAATGATGTCTTCATTAAGTTCCAGGATGCAGCACCTTTTGTATCACAGCATGTCTGGCTGTTTTGACAGTTGTATTTGTGCGTGAAGCACACTTACCGGGGTTGGATACCAATTTCCAATTGACTAACTTTGAGAGTGAATCTTTAAATAAATAAATAAAACGGAAAGGAGCAGTCCACTGATGAGCTCTAGTGTCATATGCATTAGAAAATAGTATGCTGATGGCAGGTTTGGTGGGGAAATTAGATAGTTCTAGACAGTACAAATGATCCAAAATAAGGTACTGTCCATTTCTAGCCAGAACTATATGCCAAACATACATTGAAAGCTTTTCATGGTTAACAGGGTTAAACCTGTATAATGCCTTTGACGCGCCATACCCCTTGCTTCATAACTACAATATGCGAATCTTCTGGATGCAAAGACATGAGCTCCTTTCTAACCTCCTCAAAACTGGCATTGTGATCCTTGGTCAGCTGCTCAGCCACAATTTTATTTGATCTGTTTACATGACCTACTACAGCCCGAGAATCGCCCAGATTTGCAACAAATAGTGTACCTTCCCAGATTACTCCAACTAGACAACAAGATCCAATTGCAGCAATTAATGGTTTAATTTCATATACCCTTCTGACAAGTGTTAGAAAACCGTCTTCAGTTTCAGAAAAGGCATTCCTCAGAATTTCCTCTGATATAGTTCCATTTTCACGAGCAAGTCCTGCGGGGGAAAAAATAAATAAATAAAATTGTGCCATGTCATGCATCAGCCAAATCAATAGACTGGCTTTGGAAAAATGAAATCACTATATAGCATCAATAAACAAAAAGAATGATGAAGAGTGGAATAATTCTTAATAATAAGTCCAAATCAATACGAAAAGAGTTTAAAAAAACTGCATTGAGATCAGCAATAGATTACTTTTAAAGCATATAAAGAAAAAAGGCAATAAACTGATGATTGAGGACATCAAACAATAAAGAGTACAGACATCAAGCAACTCAAAGATAATCATCTACAGTGAATTTTTGATTTGCTAATCCTTTCATTAATTTTATACTGAGCTCCCAGGCAGTACGTAAAAGTGTAAGCTATTTAAATTTAGAACAGTAAAAAAGTGACAAATTTATCTATATAATGACATGCATATATGGAATCGCTAGCTTTAAAAATGGAATAATCAGATTTTCAACAAGTAAAATGACAACTGACTGGAAACAATTGAATCTATTATTGCATGATGTCTGAAGCGCTGAAAATAAGAGTAACAATAAAGAAAAGCTTCTCTCAGTCGATAAAGTAACAATCAAACTGGTGCCTACAGAATAAAAGATAAAATAAAATGCACAAAAAATACAACGCAACAAGACAAGTGCAGCAAAGACATTCATCAAGAACACCGCAAAATTTGTTTAGCATATAACAAAACTACATCATAAACAGCAAAAAGTTTATTTAAAGTAGGATTTTCCTTCTTTTTCCTATATTCATAAAATTAATATTCCTACAATTACTAGGTATCACATGTATTATCATTACATAAAAACATGGATATCAAATCCTAATGTAAAGAATTTTTAAATAAAAAAAAATACTCATATTTACCAACCCAGCCTGTGAAACTATATAGAAGTCACGGAATACCAAAATCAAATTCATATACTAGCTATGGGCATTTGCCCATAGTTAAATATGAAATTAATATAAATTGCTTTTTCTCATTTATTTTAAGTTAGACATAGTCAAAAACTGAGTGGATATAAATAATTATTTACATTATAACTACAATAAAAAGGAAAAGGAAAGAAGCCACACTAATTAGATTTTGAAAGAGGTGGTCACAGATGAATCTAGACGCCTCAGGGCCCCCATGGCCATCATAAACACCAACAAAGGTGGCATGGTGACCAGTCTCAACCTGGCTCTGATCCTCAAGAAATTCATTTGCCTGGACCACTGCAAATGAGAACTCGCCATGAGAATGCTTCTCAAGGTCTTTGCACCAGAGAAGTGCATCATCCTCACCTCCCAAAGAATCATCATCATCCTTGTTCATACGGACATATCGGCCCAAAGGTCGCAAACATGCGGATGCTGTTCTTCCCAACCAAGAAANTGCCTGGACCACTGCAAATGAGAACTCGCCATGAGAATGCTTCTCAAGGTCTTTGCACCAGAGAAGTGCATCATCCTCACCTCCCAAAGAATCATCATCATCCTTGTTCATACGGACATATCGGCCCAAAGGTCGCAAACATGCGGATGCTGTTCTTCCCAACCAAGAAAACATCCCTCATTTCCTTCTTATGCAATGCAGTAGAGGATTTTTGAGGTTGATGCAGAGGACAAATCCACACTGAATCCTTAAGTGTAATACTCCAAATACAATAACACTGTAAAAAAAATAATAATAATAAACGGAAAAAAGAAAATCAAGAATCATATTTAATAAATCTAGCCAATTAATCAAGAACAAAAAAAAAATATACAAAAAAAAAAGAGAGAACAAAAATGAAGAAAAATCTAAACAGTCTAAAAGACAATGTGTACAATGATTCCAATGACAAGATGCACTAGAAACAAAAAGGAACTGTCAATAAATTTAAACACAGTAGCATAATATCATTATAATAGTTGATAAAGGCCCTGTTCAAGGGAAAGAAACAGAAACAAGGTAAAAACAAAAATTTTAAATCTGATTCAGAGAGCCACACCCATAGAAATTGTGCCTCAGCAAATTCAATGGCAAGAAAACTAAAAGTCACGGATGCAGAAAAGTAACATAACAAGATACAATGAGAATTATTATTTTTTTACTAAATGTGAACCATTTTTCTTAACAACGTGGGAGGGAAAATACAAGAACTTACTTTAGGAAAGAGCAGAAAAAAGTGAAGGAAAAACAATTTTGACGAAAAAGAATGACTGGTGTAGGAAAATTTGGTCCCCTAGAATTCCAAGACAGAGACCCAGTACGACCCAGAAAATACCTATGAATTTTCAGAAAATGTCAACATCCAATTATTGAAAACTGAAGCAGGACAATCACACAAGTATTGATCATTATATTTCCATAATAAAAGACATTCAAATTCAAGATTGTAACCAAGAAACATAACCAAAATTAAACTTACCAAGATTCTTGTTTTATACGTATAGTACAAGTAGAACCGTAGAGTAAGATATCAAGAACCCAGAATACAATTGATCAATGCAGAGCGTTCGAGATAAAGAGTTGACTGTTTTCATAGAAGGAAATCAGAAACATATGTTCAGAATGGATCAAATCAATGCGTAAGACGGAATAGAACAAATTTCTGATCATGATCTTCGTAGAGAACTTGAAAAATTCGAACCCAATACTTTTCTTTTACAAGAAAGAGCAATAGGGCAAAGGGGGGAGAAAATACGAGAGAACGGATCAGAGTTCAAAAATTACAAGTACAATTGGGTGTTCACATATTCATTAGAGGGAATTGGGTGAAGAACTGAATGAATTTTTCGGGGAAAGAAAAATGGGAAATATTCATAGCTAACATTTCAAAATAATATTCATAGCTAACATTTCTAAAATGTTTAAAATTTCAAAAATAGATATTTATTAAAATTTATTTATGAAATAATTAATTAAATATATATTTTTATTAATTAAATATATTAAGGTCACAATTTTATATAATTTAATAAAAATTTCTCGAATTAATTGATTATAATTTTTTCTCGATCACAATTCAAAAAAAAATTATAGGTCACACAGATCAAAATTTTTTATAGATCACAATTTATTCATCGATCACAAAATCAAAGTATTTATAAGTTACAATTCTTTTATCGATCACAATTTATAAATTGTATAAGTCACAACACAAATTGTCAAATTAATTTGTCACAAGTTATTTTTCAGTCACAACTTAGTAAATTGTGAGTCACAATCATATTTTTTAGGTCATATATTATATATTGGTCACAAATTATCCAATTTATTGGTTAGAATCAACCAATTTATTGATCACAAACACTACTGGTCTCACTCGTTCGTCGCCGCACCAAAGCCACGATGCCATCGCCATCGCCATCGCCATCGCCACCGCCTGTACCACAACTGTTTGTGACCACCACCTCACCACTGCCAACAATGCCAGATCCACTACCACACTAGCGCCAAAGTCCACCTACCTCCACCAACGCCACCACCATATGAACTACCACCAACAACGCTCAACTTCAAAATCACCATTTTCAACTTCAAAACCACCACTAGTGTCAATGTTGTCACCACCACCACCACCCCCTCATCGCTAACACCATCATACCATCAACATCACGGCCAGCAAAAGCAGCACCACTACCTCCTGTACCAAAAATCACAACCACCATCTCCATTACACCACAACCACCTCACCCACCAAAAAATCCCCAAATCCGATGTCACCGTCGCCGCCACCACTACATTACTACCACCACCTTATCAAATCCACAGCAGACTGTAGTCCACAACCGCAAAGCCGTCGCCACTGCGTACAGCGGTGCTGCAAGCATGCAACAACCGTCACACGACTTACAGCGATACTGCCAATAGCGAGGCACAGCTGCGCGCAGCGATGTTGTTGCGCATTGCTCAGCGATCGCACGGTACCACTGTAAGAGGAGCATGCTGCGCCACGACGGTCACACACCAACCAATAGAGTTGTAGAGTGAGGTTGGGGGGGGGGGGAGAGAGAGAGAGAGAGTGAAATAATTAGGGTTTGGTTATGGTAGAAAATGGTAAGTTGAATATGTAGAATAATTTAATTTTTATAATATTATTAATAATATTTGATTTATATCTGATTTTTGAAAAGAAATCTTTTAAATCTGAATTTTAAATTGTATAGTTTAAAATTAGGAATGGGGGTAATTTCCATAAGAGAGAGGTGCATGTTGAAGAGAGAAGTTCATGATAATGGTGAGATTTAGCCCCGTTTGACTATGATTATTTGAAAATATTTTTTTCACCTACTCATTTTTAATTATAAATTCACATAATAAAATATTTTATACGTAAATTTTAAAATTTTCCCTTTTTTTTTTTTAGGAATAATACTATTTAGCCAAGTCAAATTAATGCCACATAAATTGAGGTTATAACTCTAGTTGAACTAAATAATATTACTCACTTTTTAATCATACATTTTTTAAAAAATCACTATTTAAAATTTTGTTTTTCAAAATGATGATTGTAAAATAGTGGCTCAAGAGACTTCCCTAAAATTATATTGACATAGCAAGTTATAAACCCAGCCCGACCCGATCAGTCGGATCGAAAAATCGGCGACTTGGACTCTTGACCGGGTCGAGCAGATTAATTTGATATAAATGTACTTGACTCGATCTAAATCGAGATTTGACCAAGTTAATCGGCGATTTAATAGGCCCGGTTGACCGGTTTCAATGGATTTTGACATCCTCTTACAAAATTTTTGGGTCTCTAAGGAAAATAATGGGTTCCTCGTCACTTGAACATAAATTGCTTTAGTATTATTTATGTGCAATAACTTATATCTATCTAATGAATCATTTATAGGTTTTATAAAAATATTCTTTTAAAAAACTTTAGTCCAATCATTTTCTTTATTTATAAACCTAAATAATTAGTGAAAAATAAATTAAGAATTTTAATTTTGTCCCTAAAAAAAATATAAAGTTTATGCTTTATATTTTTTTTGTAGGTTTTTATGCAATGACTAATCGGTTCGATCATTGGCCCGTCGGTTCGACCAATACTGACCCAATACCTTGTCAGGATCGATGTTCGAGTCTAGTCTAATAACTATTGTTTACACTACCGGTTCAACCCTTTTTTTGTGTTGAATATATTTTGAAATAGTAGATTGATGAAAAAAATGTAGTTAAAAAATAAGTAAAAATTTTAAATTTATGTGTAATACTCCCTCCGTCCCATATATATAGGCTTGTTTCATTTTTCATACTGATTAAGAAATCTTATTTAATGTTATTGGAAAAGCAATTTTTATCAAGAACTTTCCAAATTTATCCCTATTTAATTTTCAACAACTAGAAGTAAATTATTGTTGGAATTAGTAACT
>CAIGRT010102894.1:0-11615 GCA_903798405.1 Fraxinus platypoda | reverse complement strand
TGCAACCTTCTTGGAAGGAGTAGACAACGTTACAACTTACAATTCTTTTTGTGGCTTTGTGTGTGTGTGTGTTTAATCCTTGTGATTAGGGTAAAATCACAATGGGTGATTCTCATGTAGTTCAGCCACCACTTGTCTCCCTGGATGAAGAGGGCCTAAAGGATATTCATTGGTCTCTGGAACCAAGACCACCATTGCCTCCATCATGTGCCGCTTCTGGTTCCCGACGATGATGGCAGCCTGCAGGAACCTTAGCCGCCCTCCTTTCCGATGCTAGAATTCCCGTTGCAACCATTGTTAGACCTCGCAACTTGATCGGTTGGATCGGTTGTGCGCCCAAATTACCCAACGCGCTTGACACGACCTATTTTTTATAATGAGCCGCTGGTCTGTTTCAGGGAGGAATGTTTGTGATCGAATTGACCGTCTCTAACACCAATTGACGCAATGTAAACAATGAAAAAATATGAACATCTTAATCAATTGTCATTAATTCAATTCACTATCGGGTAGAGATCTCTGTTGGAAGAGAATTTCAAGTTTTGTATAATCAATCAAGAAAGAACGACAAACTTGTCTTACACAAGTTTATATATTCCAAATAATAAAGAAAATCCCACCGAATTAAAGAGACTACAATAATTGGAGTTAGTAAGCACGCGAGTTTGATTTAACCTATTAGATATCTTTGTTCACAAAACTTCAAGTCTTGTTTTGTCTCCAATTATTCGATAAATTTCAAAAGCTCATCTTCGCCTTTTTTACAGGCCTCAAATTCTTTCACAAAATAATCATCTTTTTCGGGTTTTGTAACGAAAAGTATAGATTTTTGGCAATTAGTACATCGACCTACCGCAATCAGTGGCAAAATTAAATTCTGAATATTTTAGTGCTAAAGCTCATGCTTGATTAAACCTAACCAATTATAAATAAAGACACAACATAACACACCCCACAGCCCATGTGAGCAATCATTAGGTACCCCAAAACAATATTCTTAAAATTAGGTAAATATTTCTCAGATCTCTCTCCTGTCAATATTCACATGGCAAGAAAACACTTTTTTCTGTTAGCTGTAATAAGCCTGTTGATTTGCTCAGCAGTGGCAGATTGGAACATTCTTAATCAAAGGAAGAAAAATGAAGTTGTTTCTGGTTCTGGTTTGAAGAAATACTGTGAGAGTTGGAGGATTAATGTTGAGTTGAACAACATAAGAGGATTTGAGGTTGTCCCTCAAGAATGCATAGGTTATATAGGAAAATATATGAGTTCAAGTCAGTACAAGGCAGATTGTGAGAGGGCAATTGAAGAATGTGAAGTGTATTTGAGTAGTTGCTGTGATTCTGTGAAAGGTGGTGAAGGGAAAGATGCTTGGATCTTTGATGTTGATGACACATTGTTGTCCACTGTGCCATACTTCAAGAGTCATGGATTTGGGTAACCCCTCTCTCTCTCTTCCTTTGTGTTTTGCTTTACTCTGAGCATGTTTGGGTAAGCTTAAATTATAATTTAAGTTGGTCAAACATATTGTTTATTCGCACATTTTGTAGGACATAAAATTTTTACACATTTTATGAAATCCACAATTTATAAACACTTCGCACAACAAAACAAGCATGGATTGGCGCAAAAAGGCTCGGGGTGGCTCATGCTGGACTCGACTCGGTCTTGTGACTAGTTGGTTTGAGCCCAGTTCGCCATTGTTTTGCTTGGCTCGTCACAGTGAGGTTGCTTGAGGTGGGCCGAGCAAGGCATACTGGCCCGCACAGGCATGGACCGTGTGTTAAGGGAAAGATTCCACTCAAACAAAGATGAAAATATAAATTAACATATAAAGATTTGGGTTACTTCTCTTAATAAGATTGATTTTTTGGAAACTTCAAGTCTTAATATAGTATCATAACTCATTAAACTCCAATGAGTAATTTGATCCGATTAAAATCAAAACAACCACAGGGTTCTAAGATTGATCTGCTCAAATGAGCCACTATCTTGCGAGGGAATGCTAATGGATGAATCTCATATCGAATAACAATGAAAAAAACTTGGACTATTCTCATTAATAAGGTTAATCTTTCAAGATGAAAACCTAAGTCTTAATACTGTGCACCCACTTTGACACCTATAACCCCATATAAAATATTGTATATGAGAATTCAATTATATCCTCAAGTTGTAACTGTGAATTGTGTTGATCACGAGTGTTTTAGGGGGAAGAAACTGAATCTTACATCATTGGAAGGCTGGATGGAGAATTGCAAAGCACCAGCTCTTGATCCTACACTCAGATTGTTCCATAAGATTAAAGGGAGAGGCTTTCAGATTTTCTTGATTTCAACCAGAAGAGAATCCTTAAGAGATGCTACTGTAGACAACCTTATCAAGGTTGGATATCATGGGTGGTCTGGTCTTATATTAAGGTACATTTCCAACAATATTTTTTTTCCTTGTTTTTCCCAATTATTTAGTTTAATTGAGAATCCAACTTTTAATCTTTTAAATGAAATGTTTCAACATGATATGAGTAGAATTAAGTCGTGTTGATCATCACGCTAGACATTGGAAGCTAAAATTTGTTTATTTTCTAACAACGCAAGCTTTTAATGAGGTGATATCGACTCTAAATACATTCCACAACTCACTCTAATTCTACATCCAACGAGCGAACTGAAACATCTTAATAATCATAGAAAAGTAAAAGTAAAAGCGAGTCCCGTAATAACGACAAGGGAAATAGGAGCAGCTAGCGATTAACAATGAATTGTTTCAATATAAGATCCTAGTGACTAATGGACGTTATAGGGTACATATTTTCTTTTAATTTAAGAATTATTCCCTGAGTACAGGGAATAATTACAGAATTATTACAGGATGCTGCTGTGGCAGCAGCATCCTGTGCAGTTGTGTATGTGTGTTTTTTTTTCCAACTTTGAATCTATGTTGTTGATTTCAAATTTCTGTATTAATTCTGTGAAATTTTTCTGTACTTGTAGACTGACTGTTAATCTAATTGTGCTATTTTGACTTGGAATAGGGACCTGAGTGATGAAAACAGAAGAGTACAACACTACAAAGCAGAAGCTAGACAAAAGTTGGTTAAGGAGGGGTACAATATCTGGGGAATCATTGGTGATCAATGGAGCAGTTTTGATGGAAATCCAAAGGCCAAAAGAACATTCAAGCTTCCAAATTCTTTGTACTATGTTTCTTAAAATCTAAGCAATATTTGTTCAATAAGGATAATATCCATTGCACTACGCTAGTGCAAGTGCTTTGTGGGTATGGTATAAGTATATATATGCACGTTGTGATGTTCTATTTGAGATTCTAATATTATCGACTTGTTTTGTAAATTTTCAAATGTGCGTGCGTGTGTGCATGTACGCAGTGTGTACCTGTAGATATGTGGTGTGCGTATGATGTGATTATCAGATAATGTGTTAGTTTCAATAGACTACACCAAAAAATTATATTTCACGATAGTTAAAATACAAGATAAATTGATAATTTTCACTAGGACTCGGTCGATGCAAAGGACCATCCTTGTAATGTCCACTTTTGGAGAAAAGCAAAGATATGGCCTACTTTCATTTTTTTTTTTCATGGAGAAATAAATTTGGGTAATTGCTCACAATTAATTTTTCTTCCCATCCCATTTTAGTTATTTTTCATTTTTCAAATAATTTGTCAATTTTGATTTTCTCAACTTTGCTACATATGCGTGGCAAATGTGTCGAACCACTTGTTGGATCATGGGCTCGGTCCATCTCGATTCAATCCATAGGTAGCTCGAGTTTGTATTGGGATGAGCTATGGATCAACTTGAGCTCAATTATTTTCACGAACCATCGACTTATTTTGAGTTCGTGGGTTGGATCGTTTTATTAATCTCTTTAAAAAACAAGTCAGTTAGTGAGTTCATGAACGATTCGACTCAAGCCATGAGACCCACGAGCTAAATAATCGAGCTGAACATAATTTGTGAACACGAGTCGAACTCGAAAAGTCTTACGGGTCGGGTCGGCTCGGCCAATTGCTATCTAATTAAATCCAACAAATTAACCCAAAATGGCATGCTCTACGACAACCCATTGTTATATTTTTCATGAAATAACAGCCCATTACCTGAGTGAAACGTGTACAACCCACTTTTTGCTCTTGAATAGGAACCAGATTTGTGCGAACCCAGAAAAGGATCTGGTGGCGTCCCAGTTGCCCCTTTGGCCAACTGAAAGAGCATAATCTTTTTATAATAAAATAATATATATTAAAAAATTAAAATTCTTGAACCCCCAATTGCATACCCTTGGAGTGTATTGTCACAACACAATCAAATGAGACCTGCCACCCTTGTTTGACAACTATTTTTTCTTCGTATTCATTTTTCAACACACATTTACACAATAAAATATTTCACACGTAACTCTAAAAATTTTCGTTACTTTCTAAGCACACATTCTCTTAAAAATCACTATTCAAAACTCAATTTTCTACAAAAAAATGATTGTCAAACATGGGCTAAACTTCAAAATTAAATAGAAATATATAGTTAATTATACATCAAGCCCTTGTTTGAGTTACCATTTTTTTTCATTAAAATGTATAATTAAAGAGTGACTTGACATCATTTCAACCTCATATTCTTCAATAAAAAACTATCATACGCAAATCTAAAACTTTTCTTTATTTTTTAACCCTACATTTTCCATCATAACACTATTATAAAATGCATTTTTTGGAAAAAAAAAAANTTTTAACCCTACATTTTCCATCATAACACTATTATAAAATGCATTTTTTGGAAAAAAAAAAAGAGAGGCTCAAACAAATTATGATTTTTTCTTGAGAAATGACAATTAAAAAATATAAGAAAAAATTACAACAGAGATTCCAAACCTTCAAATAGTATAGATAGGTCCCAAAATTTTTAACCGTAACATATATGTTCTAAACGTTTTTAAAATTTTGTGATAGAAGGATCAGTGGACGGTTTCTATTTAAAATTTCGTTAGTTAACCAAAAGTCAAGCGTTTATTCATAATTTGATTAATTTTAAGAAGGATAAATTGATCCTTTAACATTTAATTAATTAAAGCATGAAGAAAAATTTACATCGAATGTCCTAAACATTTCAACAATGTACAACGCGATTTCAAACCTTTAATAAATGTGCACCAAAAGGACGTCTAATGATTTCTTTAAAATTGTCGGTTAACAAAAAATATTCATCTTCCCTTATCCATCCACCTCAATTTCTAACCCTCTAAACCTCGCCTATGGAACAAACCTCAATTGCCTTAGTTGGTGAGCCTTACAATAGTCGTCGCCTCATGAGGTGCAACCATAGTAGTGTCACCTCCACCTATCACATTTTCCCTATCCCATCAACTCAATTTCTTAGTCCTGTCAACAATCTTTAAAGAATTGAGAATCAATACATAAATATAGATAAATGAACGTTTATATATATATATATATATTTTTTTGGTCATTTGACAAATTTCTGGATGGAAAATATATTTATTAAATAGTTGGAATCGCGTTGCACGGAAGGTTTGAAATTTCAATATAATTTAATTAAATGTTAAAAGACTATTTTGTGTTTTTAAAAAGTGGTCAAATTATGGTCATACGCTTGATTTTTTGTCAAGTAACAAATTTTGGATGGAAATCATCCGCATATCATTCTATTGAATATTTTTTGAAAATTTGGGACGTATCTACTATGATTCAAAGTGTTGGAATCTATCTACACTATTTTAAAAGATTTGAGACCTCCACTACAAATTTATCTAAATATATTTAAGAGTTGTACTCTATAGCAAACCCACACGTGTTGTATACGCTCTAACGCACTCGCGTTTTTCGAGTTTACCCGGAGTATAAATATTAGCCAAACCCAAACAGAAGAGGCAAAGAAAGGCGTTCAATTCTTTTGGGCAGTCGCCGGTGACGGAATTCCCCATACACCTGTTAGAATTCCACAAAGAACACACACTAGCGTGTATATCTATTTTTGTACGTATATGTATGTATATCTATGATCAACTAATATGGGCGTGTGCCTTAGATTTTTTAATCGCACAAGAATTTGATAAGGAGCTGTTCAAATCTCATTTGGTGATTGATTTTAGGTAAGAATTTCTATACCCTTTTGATATGAATGCAAAATTGCAATTTCTGTAATTATAATTGGTAGATTTTTTTCAACGATGACCCACGTCGATTCTTTGCTATCTTTTCAAGGGGTTGTTGATTAATATTGATTGGACTCTTTAAGTTTATGGGTTTTTATCTACACATGTGTATTTGTTAGAACGCTTCGAATTTTTATTTTTGTTAAGGGAGGATTGAATTATATATATATATTTTTCATTTTCTTTTGTGAGTATGTTTTCTCCTTTTGTTTTATGCATGCCTGCCTATAATTAATTTTATTTAAGGTTTTTTCATAATTAATTTTGCTTTCAGGCCTTTTGAGTTGATGTGATCATATGAGGTTGGCATTTTTTTTGGTAAAGATAAGAGCTTTATGCAGTTTATCCTAATGTAGAGTTATAGAATAGACGAGAACTTCATTAAATGAATTCTCATCATTAGTATGATGCTTGTCAATGAGTTAAAATATTTTCTCACGTGCGTTGCCACTTGTTCTTCCATTATCTTTCATTCCAGATTTCAAACTTTAGGCTTCATTAAGCCATACATTCATTTTAGGTGAATTCACAAGCTACTGGTTTTCGAGGTCTACAAGGGCAAATGTTAAACAATTAATGATGAGATGTTCCATGTAAAATTGTCTATGCAGGTTTTAATTATTATTGTAGTATTACAATAATATTCTCTAATCAGGGGACAGTTTACACAAGTCAAGTTTTTAGATGAATCTCACCTTGTCTAGTGTATGGTTCGTGGTTCTGCTATTATCTCTGGGGAGAGAACGAGATGACTGATTTTGTTGCTAGTAGTATAGAAGCTCTCACCTGTAGTGTGGTCAGACTTCAGAGTGCTGTAGGAGCATATGATAGAAGCTCTCATTCATACTCAAGACATGGAGTTGAGCTTATACTGCATTCAGCATTTTGATCCTCAAAAAATTCTGGCAAGACTGTGAGCACATCTATAGAAAAACAATGTTTGCATTACCCTGATTTTGAATTCTGAAGACTGTAGAAAAGCTTCTTGATAGGTTTTCCATGCTCTAGAGCCTGAAGTGTAATTGTAGATAGAACGGGGTTAATTTTTGTTAAGAGCAAAGGAGCGCCCAAACTAAATCTCTTTAGATCAATCGAGGTTGTGAGGAAATGAATTTGTTCCAAGAGGCTGTTTTTATTTGGCTACAACGAATAAGGTTCAAAATCTGGTTATTTTGTTGGAGCTATGAGAAGAATTGGACATAAGTTCATTTCTTCATCATCACAAGGAAAAAAATTCCTTGCTTGACTTGTCGCGAATGTCTATTTTCTGCAACTTGAGAATAGATTAATGTTCTGGGTGATTCTTTCTATGCGTTTTGTTGATTGAGCAAATATACGTCATTCGTATTCCTATTGGAGATATGAATTTGGTGCTTATTCTTGTGGTATAGGTTCCACAGGTGACTGGAGAAACTGAGCTAGCTTTGTAGAACGTCAGCTGAAGTTGCTATTTATACACACAAGTCAAGATGAATGCAAAACCTTCTTTATCTATTCAAAGGTCAGGTGCAAGACAACTTAGTAACTTTGGCGTTTCTGGGACTATGCCTTCTTCTTTTCCTGTACTGCCAACTCCTTCGGGAGAAAGATATCCTATTCTACCAGACTCCCATCAGGTCTCCATGGAGAGGGAACTCATGCAACATTCTCCAGCTGTCATTTCACCAATGTCTTCCAACAGTGGGGTAGTTGGCCATTTATTTTCTTCATCCTCGGGATTTTCTACTGATCTTCATTTTTCATCTGTCCCGCAACAAGAAAACCATCCAAGAAAATCTCATCTCATATCCCAATCAACTAACAGTGGGACTTCACTTATATTGCCTGATGCTGTTGATTCTGAAGTTCCTCGATCCACAGCATCAAGTCACTATAACAAGGAAGAAAACAACTCTTGGTGTACAGATACACTGCCTGATTTTCTTGATTATCCAAGAAGTACCTCTATCCAGAATAATCAACTAGAAAGGAGCAACTACGGTGGCATTTCCATTCCATCTGAGGATCTTACTAAACATAATGATTGGCAGGAATGGGCTGACCAGCTTATGACTGATAATGGTGCTTTGACTACTGACTTGAATGAGCTCCTTGCTGATGCAAGTATTGCAATTCCAGAACCAAAGGTTGATGTTATTTTCTTTATTTGTCCATCTCTTCTTACAATTCTTTTTTTTTTTTTGGTTTGGTTTACAATAGAGAATGAATTGACTGGTTTCTTGATCCTTGTTCTGTTAATGCAGGTACATCATCATATGTCCAATCTATCAACAAATTTCTCAGTACAGCATCCCAATAATCAGCTTCCAGCTACACCTGGAGAAACTTGCACAGCTGTTGCTCCATCATCTTCTGCAAATTGTGCTCAAACCAAGCAACGAATGCGTTGGACACCAGAACTTCATGAAGCCTTTGTGGAGGCAGTCAACAAGCTTGGTGGAAGTGAAAGTAACTCTTCCCTTACCACTTAAAAGTCATTTGGTATAAAATATCTGGCAGCCACTCACATCACTCAATCTATTATTGACCACAGGAGCCACTCCTAAGGGTGTCCTAAAGCTAATGAAAGCTGAAAGTTTGACCATCTATCACGTAAAAAGCCACCTACAGGTTTGTTGTATTCTTGTGTCATGACCTTTTTCTTAACCTGCATTGGTGGATCTCTGTCTGCTCAGTTTGGAATCTTTTTCCTGAACTGCAGAAATACCGAACAGCTAGATACAAACCAGAGACAACAGAAGGTGTGCACTTGCTATAATTTTTATATTTTGCTTTATATAGTTTCATATTGCAGTCAGTGCTCTAATATTTAATTCTATAAGTTCATAATCTCCAACAAGTAATAAAATTTCATCAGAGCCAACTCCATTTTATGTGCAGAAGCTTATAGTTCACAGTAATTAATGTCAATCAGTGTAAATGCCATTTATAGTTCTATCTATTGGAATTGTCATCGTGACTAATTTCGATACATATATGACCTATTGATATCTACACACACACACACACACACACAGAGAAACCCCACAGATATGTATTGTCATATAATAAGCTAAATAGTGAATATCACATACTTAGATATTAAAGTTAGAATTGAGTATATTACAACACTTCGTATATTTATGCTGCTACAATACTAAAGAAAAGTTCGCCACAAAAAAATTAAATTCAAAATTCTTTCCCTTCATAACTCTTGAAGCATTGCCTGCAACATGAACTAATCTTTCTATGAACAAATCTTTCTTTTCACCATTTCACTTAGCATTAATCATGAACAGACCTTCTTCAATGATGTCTCTGGTTCATGATTGCCATTGGCTTTTCAGATATGCTATATGTTTATGATACATATGAAGAGTAATCTTTGTCGTCGCTTAAGAAACCTATTTATTTGTTTGCAGAATCTTCAGAAAAAAAACTGACTTCTATTGAAGATCTGTCATCTCTAGACATGAAAACGTAAGTTACTTCTTTTACTTAAGTTCATGTCTTGCAGTTGATGTAGATTTTGGATTTGGAGAATCATTTGTATCTGAACCTCTGAGCACGATATTTAATATTTTCAATGTAGCTCTTAGTTTAAATATGTTCCCTTTAAGTGGTCTCCTCTTCTGATTTTCTGGCTTTGCCCGTGTTTGTAGGATGATGAACCTCCTTTTCTACACCCAGCTTCTTTTAATTTTTGAAAAGAGATGTGCCTCATTTCTTCTTTCTATTGTGTGATTGTTTGCCCTACCTTCTGTATTTCCACCGGTGACCAAACATTGACAACCACACTTCATATCTTTGCTCTATGGTGTTCTTCTCCCAGTTATTCTCATAGAATAACATGGATGATAGATAAATATTAATCTCTCTTAGATTTTGTCAAGAGAATAGGATTAATAGACCTTCAATTCCTGAAAGGAGAGTGAAGGAGGACGGTGCTGATCTATGACACAGAATTATACATTTTGATTAAGTAATTTGTTAGAAAATATGGCTCTCTGTTGTTCTAAAGTCACATAGTATTCACAAACATGTTAGCAGCTGGAAGATTAACCTGTGACGTTTGTGGATAATCTGGAACTAACAAATATAATTGTGGTTTCAACAAGAATGGAGGAACTTGTCAAATATTTTGAAGTTTAATATCTTAGAAAAATTGCAATGATGTGGGTACATTTATAACTGAACTGAATTTCTTTTTCGTTTGCTATATCCTCTACGTTTTGTTGCTGATTGTGTGCATGTTTGTTTTCAAATAGGGGCATTGAGATCACTGAAGCTTTGAGAATGCAAATGGAAGTCCAAAAGCAGCTTCATGAGCAGCTTGAGGTATGAATTCAAACAGCATTTTGGTTCTAACTTGAAGGCGCTATATAATATGGGTTAAACCATATATTACGTTCCCAAGTGGTATGTGGCTGATGCAACATTTACTAATTGATACATTGATTATTCATGCTTCTTGCGGTGAGCTGGATCAATTGCTACAAATATTTCAGAAATCCAGATATATATATATAAGGGGTTGTTTGAGCCCCATTTTTTTCTTTTCAAAAAATGTATTTTGCAATAGTGTTATGATGGATAATGTATGGTTAAAAGATAAAGAAAAATTATGGATTTAGGTGTAATATATTATTTTATTGAAGAATGTGTGGTTGAAATGAGTATCACTGTAGAAGAATGCATTTTGATGGAAAAATGGGGCTCAAACAAGGGCTAAATATATACTAATGCAGTCATGTCTTACAATTTGCTGAGGGATCTTGTTTCAACTATCATTCAATTCGTGCATAGTAAAATATCTTGAGGGTGCACAGTTACTGTCTTGTTTGATAAGATCCCTATTATCAAATCTGCAACCTTGTGAAAATGCTGCAGCTTTGTCAAGATTTTACAACTGGCATTTTAATGTACATATTCAAAGGCAAATTAAGGATTAAATTTCCGAGGTGACTCTAGCAGTTTTGGTTATTCCCTTCATACATTAATTTCTAATTATCCTTCTGCAGATTCAAAGAAATCTGCAACTTCGAATAGAAGAACAAGGGCATTACCTTCAGATGATGTTTGAGAAGCAGTGTAAGTCAGGTATGGACTTGCTCAAGGGGACTTCTTCTGCAACTGAGAACCCATTAAAGGAGTTCACGGATGCAGTTGGAAATGCTCCCTCCAAAGATGATTCAGGAGTAACAGTTGACAATTGCGAAACAGGAGGGAAATCAGCAGGGGAAAATTCTCAGGATGTGGGAGAGAAACATAAAGCTCACGAGACTGAAGTTGCTGGAAGTTGTGAGGCAAACGTAGCTGGCTCGTCCAATTTGCCACCATCCAAGCGTGCTAAAGTGCATAGTTAGGTTGTCTAAATCCTCGCAACACTGAATTGATAAGGATCTGTAGAACTCTGTTCTCCTCAACTTTTAGCTTATA
>CAIGRT010102878.1:0-11882 GCA_903798405.1 Fraxinus platypoda | reverse complement strand
TAGTTTATTCCATCTTCATATGAAAATGCTAGCTAGTTGATTATGAGTTGTGTGAGAATGTTTATTTTATGCCGTGTTGTGTGTTTTAAAGAGTTTGATCGTTCTATGTTCATGGCATTACGACCTATTTTTTTTTTTGGAATTAAATTTGAGTTTTGCCATAGGACGAGCAAAAGCTAAGTGTGGGGGAATTATGTGTGGCCGCATGGAATTAAAGGTTGCGGCCACATGGTTTAAAAATAAATAAGCTATAAAAATTCAAATTAAAGCTAAAATTAATTTAAACTCATTAAACACAATTGTCCCCGACAACGACGCCAAAAACTTAATCGTTTGATTTTCCGCAAGTAAACGAGATCGTGAAGAAGTAATAAAGTAGTGGATAGAATGTCAAACCCATGAGGATTGCGTGTTTGATCGAGTTAAAATTAATTCTAACTTTAATCGAATAGCAAGCAAATTTTGTGATTTTTTNTTTAATCGAATAGCAAGCAAATTTTGTGATTTTTTATACTAATCCCTAATTATCAATTAAACTAATGAAAGTAAGTAAATGTGTTTTTCAAATATGTGAATTGTATCGCTAAGATGTCGAATCCCCCTTACTATTCCATTTTAGTGTAAAAATTAAATTGACAATTTGAAATCATTTATGTTGGTCAATGTTCCTAATTTAATTGAAAACCTCTCTCGACAGCGATCAAATCTATTCCCTTCATGTGACATTTCTATCTCTCGATGAAAGATGCAAACATGATAAATGCATTAACAAGTATTAGAACACCTATTGTAACCATATAAAGTATAAAGGTATATCTGTATCCTCTATCTAACCTTACAAAGTTTATTATAATGTGCTTAAACCCTATTGTCTCTATCGATAATAATAAAATCCACTAACAATTCAATTAGTGATCAAGCAATTGAAAAGACTGATAAAAACGATAAAAACATCCACAAATCAAATCAAATTAAAGTCAAAATAATTAATTAAAAACTAAAAATATCATAACAAGGTTCATCTCATCCTAACAATGTATAAAATTAGTCTAACATATTGAAATTACAATAAATCATATTTAAGTGAAAAGACATAACCCAAATTTTTGATAAATTGAGAAGATGAAGATGATTTTGAAATCTTAATCTCTTCGATGATTTCTTGATGAATCTCCACTTGCGCATTCTCTTCTTTTCCCAAAAATTAGGTTTGAATCTTCTTTAGATTGAATTCTTGCAACTCTCCTTCAATTCTCTCACAAAAATTATGAATTCTTCTTATTTGATGATAATAATTGATGAATATTGAAGTGTAAGATGTATATGAGAGGTCCTCTATATGTGTTCTTCTGTTAGGTATTTGTAGGGGTCAAAAATTGGTCGAACATTACGTCCAAATTGATTTCCAAAAGAGTTCCAATCGAATAAGAAAAGTTATCTTCTCGCACAGATTTTTTGTCTCTGCACAGAAGTCCATATTTTGGCCATAACTTTCTTGGCCGATATCCGATTGAAACAATTCAAAATGTATTAGAACTTTATTTCAAAGGGCTACAACTTTGATAGAAATAGAAATTTCTAAATTCTGACATTTACTATACCTAAAATGGGTCTCAATGTTTGACTAAAAATCTGGAATATAACTTGTGCGATTTGACGTTGATTGTGATAATATTTTGATCACATTCCATTCCTTTTTGAATTCAAATTCCATCCAATTGTCTCCTAAAAATCTTTCAACTCATCTTTTGGTTCGAATCAACTATTGATTATTTGCAATTTGATCCCTCAAACTTTGGATTTTGCCATTTTTTCACCAATTTTCGCTTCTTTATTTCAATTCCTCGTCTAACCATTGAGTTTTATCTATATAATATAAAATACAACAATTTAGGATATATTTTATCAAAAGAATTGGCAAATATTGATATTTTAGGCCCCGACTAAAAAATACACTTATTAAGGGACACACTCCACATTTGTCATAGGCCTAGTTCTGGGTGAGGGGACAATGATAGATGTGTGAGGATGACAAGGTCTCCTACGTGACAGTTCCAATCTACTTCGAAACTCGTGAGTGCTTCATCTTTAGCTTTTTGTGCTTTATATTTGAATTGATTCCGACCTTGTATATTGTTGCAGGATCAGTAGATCGCTTTGAACTGACCCAAGTAAAATTAGGTGTCATAGATGACATCTACCTTCGTCCTCTATCTTCCCACGGGTTTGATTTCTTGATCGCAACCAGGTGATTCTTTGAGGAGTTCGGACTAATGGCTCGAAAAGGTAAAAATTAGAAAATTTCTTAATAGTCATAGAGGGTAGTTTATACTGAACCTTTATGTTTCTTTTGTTCATAGAAAATTTTGAGAGGAGGAAGCACCTAACCATTGACATGGCTTCCATCAAGCTGTAACTTTCACAGCCGGGAAGAAGGGGTTCAAGCCCTCATCTGCTATTGCCAAGCAGGTGAGGGATCAAGTAGAGAAGATCAGCAATGAGGTTGCAGGTCGAGAGAGTGAGGGATAACCCCTCTGTGAAGGATAAGGGAAAAAATAAGGTAGAAGAGGTCCCCAAGAAGAAATTTACTTTCTCGTCCACTGGGAGAGGGGTCTATTGTCAGCCCGTCACGTCAATTCGAAGTCTCGATAGAGGAGAAGTTAATGGCAGCCTCTATTGCTGCTGCTAGGGGGTAAGAAGATGCCAACTGTCATGGAGCCTCTGAGGCAAGAGCAGTCAAAGAGAAGGAGGGCCTCAAGCGAAACTTTGACTGCTTCTGATGCAGCACCTTGAACCAAGCTCTCATTGTCCAAGAGGAACGATGAACTGGCTCTAGAGGCTTTATCCATGCTACCTCCAAAAATCCAAATCTCCACTACCATATTTCATAAGTACTGAACGGATAGGCGACAAACCTTTGTAGAGACCAATAACGCGGTAGACATGTTCGCCACCATGGTGAGCCAAATAGAGAAGGCGTTTGGAGTCGCCTTCAGAAGAAAAATAAAGAGTTTTGAATAAGGCTTCCCAAGCCGAGGAGGAGGCTAGGAAAGCTAAGGTCGATGCTGAGGCCGTTAGAAGCAGCAGGCTGAAGAAGATGCGAAACTCGCTTTGCTTTGGCGAAGATAGAAAATTTGAAGAAAGAAGTCCACTTATCTTAAAGTGAAGTGGCTCTTACCAAGCGAGTGGAGACCTTCGACACTCATAGAAGCTGCCGAGGCCTTGGAGAGGTCAAATGAGAAAATGGTATTTTGAAGGAGCAGGTAGGGAAGCTTGGCTCTAAAATCATTGGCCATATTGAAGAAGTCGAGGTGGCTAGGGGTGAGGCCCAATCTGCTGTTATGATCTTATGAAGTAGTGCATTGCCAACTTTCTCTTAACTGAGGAGTATCAATGCTTCGCGAAATACTGGCAAAGGTATGCACACATCGAAGTGGTGGAATAGATTGAGGTGTATTCCCAAACCTTCAGTACCTCGAAGTTGAGGTCAGAGTTTTTCGATGAAGGGGAGCCTTAGACTCCAGCGGATGGTAGCCACATGATAGAACTTGAAAACGACGAGGCTAGGGACAACAATACAACCTCTAAGACAGTTGGTCCCAATGCCATCGTTCCTTTTGCTGGTGCCCCTCCTCCACCTGCTTAGCTATTAAGCTTTTTTTTTAATGTAATTGGCTTCGGCCTCCATGTAATTATGAATTTTCAAATGAATGAAAGATGTTTTTGCCTTATATATTGTTATTTTATTCTTTTTACATATAACATCGCTTTTCGACGTGTTACTGTTTCCCATGTACTTCGACATTTACCTAGATTTCAATCAACATCTATGTAAGTATTAGGACCTCACTTATTTCTTGACTTTAGTTTTCCTAAGAGCAAGGTCAGATAGTTTGTCCCTGCAAAGGGCTTCTCCCATGGCTCTTAATGGGAATTGTTTATTTTAAAAATTTAATAATTTTGATTTCATTGAATTTTAGCAAACTGTACATAAAGAGTCTTTACATACGCCACTATTGGTAGTACCTTCTTAGGTGTTCTACATTCCAAGGATGAGGTCGTGTCTTTCCATCCAAAATTTTGATTTTATAAATTCCAGGTTGAAGTGGCCCTCCCAGTTGGGGCCACTGGTCCTGCTCCTGGTTCTTAAGAGGAAATGAACACCTCCTCAGCACTAGATCATTCATGTGGAATGACTTCTTTGTCTTGTTGACAGCTTCTACCTGTCCATGGCCTGGAGATGATAGTTAGCTCTTGGGAAGGTTGCCTTTGTATTATTGAGAAGCGCTGGCACTTGTCACACCTCTTCACAAACTGTTGGGCATCATTTTTAAGATAGGCTAGTAGTATCCTTGTTTCAACACCTTCTGTGCCATATCCCATTTCCTTGAATGGTTGCCCAGGCTCCTTCATGAATTTTTCGAAGAACGTAGGTGGTCTGTTGGCCTCTTATGCATCGAATGAGGGGTAAGGAGAAACCCCTTTTATACAACACTTTATCTTGAAATACAAAGTACGATTCCCTCCTTCTGAGCTTCTGTACTTCCTCTTTGTTAGTGGGTAGGGCCTAGTCTCTGAGGTACATCCACATTACCTCTTCATCCTTAATATTGGAGGGTTTAGAGAGATGTTCTATATGTACCACAGTAAGTAACTCAGAGTCTTTGCTACTTGCTAACTTTGAGAGAGCATGAACATGAACATTTTCCATGCGTGGTATTTGTGCTAACTCAAACTTTTCAAAGGATGGAATGAGGTCTATCACCAACTTTAGATATGCAGCCATACTTTTATCTCTAGTCGTAAAATTGCCATTAACTTGGTTAACCACAAATTGGGAGTCACTGTTGATAACTAACTTTTTACTTGCATTTCTTTGGCTAGTCTGAGGCCAGCTAGGAAAGCTTCATATTCAGCTATATTATTAGTAGCCTAAACCTTATTGAACAGTTGAGTCTGTGTCCTTCCGGCCTTACGAGGACCACTTCTATGCCCACAAATGCCTCTCCGGAGGAACCATCAACATATAAGCTCCATTGTAGTGGTTCTGATGACTCCATTACTTTCTCCATTTCAGGAGCGTTGGTGAATTTTGTGACAAAGTCCGCAAGTGTATGGCCCTTGATAGACATTTTTGTCTTGAAGACTATATCGAATTCCCTGAGCTTCACAACCCATTTCATCAACCTCCCAGAGGTATCTAGTTTTTGGATAACTTGCTTCAGTGGAAAGTTTGTTAGAACATGTATACTATATGCTTAGAAGTATGACCTCAACTTTCTAGAGGCTGTGAACTAGTTTTTCCATATCTGGTTAGCAAGTCTCTATCGCCAAAAGTGCTTTTCTTACACAATAAATGGGCAACTTAATGATCACCCTTATCTTTTACATGCATCTGTAGAAACCGTTAAATATAATTGCAAGGGTTCATCATATTTTGATTTCGAGAGGAGGGGGACTGTCTCAAGTGCTTCTATAGCCCTTGAAAGGCCCCTTTGCTCTCCTCTGTCCATTAGAACCTCTTTCCTCCCTTTAGAACTTTGAAGAAGGGAAAACACTTTTTGCCTTAGAGATGAAGCGGCTCAAGGCTGCTACGCGTCCTGTGAGGCTTTGTACTTTTTCAGGCTTCTAAAGGGACCTCATCTCAACTGGGTCTTAATTTTCTTGAACTTTGCCTCCATGCCCATTTGATTGACCATATAGCCTAAGAACTTTGCGTAGGCGGCACCAAACACTCACTTAAGGGGTTTCAACCTCATCTTTACCTCATTAGTATCTGGAAAGCCTTATCTAAATGCTTCACATGATCCTTTATTCTAAGAATCTTTACTAGCATGTAATCTACATAGACCTCCATTGTTTTACCAACAAGGTCTGAAAACATCCTCTTAATAAGACTAGGATATATGGCCTCGACATTTTTCAACCCAGAGAGCATCACCTTGTAGCAATAGAGGCCTCTGTTTATTATGAAGGACGAGATCCATTTTGGATAAGTGACATCTCTTATGAAGCGATTGCCAATCAGCTTTTTTACTTTGTCATTCAGGGCCTCATACCTTTCTGTGTCGAGGGCCCTACTTTTTGTCGATGCGAGACAACCTCAGAATCAATTTTCAGGTGATGACAACTAACCTTTGGGTCAACGCTCATGCCTCCAAGCAAAGACATTTAAGTTTTTATATAAAAAATGCTTCAGCTCCTCCTTAGCCTTTATTGGCAGATCTTTTCCAACCGATAGAGACTTGGAGGGATCGTGGGGGTCCACTGGAAAACTTTCCAACTCCTCAATAGGGGCGACTTGAGGTTCACATTAGATGATGCGAGGATCCAGTTCATCAACCTTAGCCATTTCTTCAGCAGTTCTCCCTTCTACAGGGGCTTCTATCGCTCCAAAGACAACATTTTCTTCAGAGATATCTAACATTTCGACGTCTTTCAGTTGCTCAGGGGTCTGCCCTTGTTCAGAGGTGTCGTCCATGATAATATCTACTAGAAAACTTTCCAACTCCTCAATAGGGGCGACTTGGGGTTCACATTAGATGATGCGAGGATCCAGTTCATCAACCTTAGCCATTTCTTCAGCAGTTCTCCCTTCTGCAGGGGCATCATCGCTCCAAAGACAGCATTTTCTTCAAAGATGTCTAACATTTCGACGTCTTTCAGTTGCTCAGGGTCTGCCCTTGTTCAGAGGTGTTGTCCATGATAATATCTACTAGAATTATGTTGACGGTTCGTGGTTTCGCCTTTCTTAGGGATTTCAAGTACACTCTCTTGAACCCATCTGATCACCTCGGACTGTAGCTATGCCATTTTCAGTTGGGAACTTCTTGCACATGTGGTGGATGGATGTGATGGCACATAATTCTTTCAGAGCAGGTCGACCTAAGACTTCGTAGATATAATGGTTATCCCTTCAAGAATTCCATGAAGTGATTGGCCACTTAGGGCTTTGCCCCCATCTCCACCGTGATAGTGATTTTTCCTCTTGGGATGATGCTATCTTTTGTGAATTCATACAGTGGGAAAGTCATAGGGGGAACTTATGATACACAACCATTTTATCAAAGGTAGTTATAAAGATTATGTTGACAAAACTCCTGTTATCCACTAAAATTCGTTTTAAACCATTACGTGCAACAACTGCCCTTACACCTAAAGCATCACAGTGGGGGGTAATGCAAACCTACAATGTCTTCCTGGGTGAAGATAATTGGTTGCATCTCCTTGTTGGCTTGGGGATAGTTGCTGTCAATAATGAAGCTTTGCATTGGTAGCTTTTTGGCCTCCTTTGCATAGTTCCTTTGTGCATTCCCGGTTTCTTCTCCAACATATTAGCCTCCAAAAATTATATCTATTTCTCGAATGGGTTCATGGTCGGTGTTGGTTGGAAGATCCCTTCTTTGTCTTCGCCCATCTCTAGACCTTTCCCCATTGCTATTTCACCTAAGAAAAACATCATCTTGATGAGGTGCCTAACCTCATCTCTCCTAGGTCGTCGATCCTACCTAGGAGAATGTGCATCTCTTCATGGATGTCTATTATCACTTTGATTATTAGATCGGGGGTGCAAGGAAATATCTCTGCAGTCAGCTGTGTTATGGCTATAGGAGTGGTGGTAAGTACAGTAGAGGGAAGCTTCGTCCCTATTTCTAGGCTCAGTACTTTGTCCTCCATCCCTGTCTTTTTTAGGATTTCAATGGTTAGGACTTCTTCGGTGCCTATCAACGGTGGGTTCATCTCTTCATAGGCTAAAATAGGTACTGCATTTAGTATGGTTGCGACTTGTGCCTATCTTGAATTTAGGGTGGTCGACCGTTCGACCTGGTGGTCCATTAAGTAGGAAGTATGACCTTTTCCTCGTTGTTTTTGAGGATGCGCGAGTCCTTGGTTTACCCTATTGTTGTGATCCTTTAGTTCCTCATTGATGATCTTGCGCCTAATCATTTCTAGTAGGGCATCATAACTGGTGGGATCCTTGCTCTGTACGTATTCAGCCCTCCTCTCAAGGCTGACAATGCCTGCCTATTAGTAACCTGTGCGTAGTAAGTCATTTCATCTATAAAACGTAATAAGAACTTTTTTATGTTTCTCCTTATTATTGTCTCATGTCTTGGAGACCTTGTATAGGCACTTTACCTTCTTAACTAATTGCGAAGCTCTTAAAGAAAGCCTTTTTTGAAATTGTCCAGCTTTTAATATTTCCTTTCGAAATTATGGTGCACCTTAATTCCGCCGCTTCACTTAGAGTCAAGTGAAAGACTATATATTTCATTGCAAGAGAGAAGCCCCTTAAACTCATGTGGATTTTAAGGCTATTGAGGTACTTCGTCGGGTCACCCATTTCTCAACCCTTGTGAGAAAGGCAAATCGTTGATGGCATGACCTTTGTGGTTTGTCGAAATCTTCATCCTCCCTATCTTGATGTCCAGCACATGGTTAAGATGGGCCTACCTGATTCCTGGCATGCTCTACCTTCCTCTCATGCCTATTTCTAGGCAGAGGGTTATGTGGTTCATGTCATTGTACATTCTCGTGCTGTGTTGCAAGGCGTTGTAGTTGAGGCCTGTTCCTAAGCGCTGTAGGTGGGTAAGCATGCCTATTTCTAGGTCTCGCCAGACTCAGCCTATCAAATACACTTGCAGATCTCTGAGGTCTAGATTCTGGCTCATATGCAAGAGAGAAGTTATCCTTCATTGAATGGAATCTCAGTAGGTCGGCCAGACGTGTAATTCGAGGAGGTATCCATACCTACTTCTCTTTCTTGGGGGTCGTCGTCTCCCTCATGGTGGTGAGGTGCCCTTGGCTTTGAACCTCATTTTCTTGGGGATAATATTTTCCTTGGGATGTGTAAGGGGAGACTAGCCCCTGCTGTGCATAATAACCCTCTTGAGAGGTATAAGGAATTTGTTGACCTCCTTGCCCATGAATTGGCCTAAGTAGTTCCTGCATGGCAATATTTTATTGAGTGATATCTCTCATGTTTGAGGCCATGGCAGCCACCTCTGGTGGTGAAATCGATAGCGAGCTGCAGGAGTGGCAGTGAGGGTTTTCCCTCTTCAGGGTGTTCCCTAACCCTTCGAGGCGCTGACTCTTCATTGTTAGAGCTCATACTGACGTCTTTTCTTCAAAGGCTACTCTTCTGAGGATCTTTTCTCAGTAAATGATGTTCCTTTTTCAACGAACAAACAAGACTTTTTCCTAAATGGTTTCTCCTAAGGTTTTTAGGTTTTTTTTTCTCTGGGAACAACTCATTTTCTTCAAAGGTAGAAAACCCACCCAAAATATATTTTTCAATCAACTTTTTTCATGGGTTTCTCATGGTTGAATCCGTGGCTTCCCATAGACGATGCTAATATGTTGACCTTGTTTTTTGTAAGGGTGACATGGATAATAGATATCAACCCACTTGCATCCATACAGGCAAATTCCAACATGTTTTGACCAGAGACTTGGCTGGAGAAGGTTACTGTATATGGACGCAAGAGATGTTTTATGACGCGAGACAAAAATGTTCAGACACCAGTGGTATATTTAAAGATGATTGCGTATTAATAATCAACCATAAACAACTTAACCAAATTAAGATGATCTATTTTCAAGCAAACAAGAGTATAAAAAAGAGAGAAGATCGAGAGTAGCTTTAAGTATAAAGAGTTGCATTCAATTCAAATGTTATTAGAGTTGGTATTTATAGAGTTTCAGTCGAAGTAGTGACCATGTGATAAGAACCACGTGGGTTCATCTTCCAGATCGAAGCATCTTATCACTAGTATGTTATGCATTTAATACATTGACAATCGGCCAGCCACCCTACAACCTAGGCTGGCATATTTGACACGTTCATTATTACAAACGTCATATCAATTATTCGTAAAGATCGCCTGCAGATCTTTTAAAAGCTAGCGAGAGTACTTCGGCCAAGCTTCAGAAGCTTTCCTTTTCCTTGCCACTCTGACCAATCAGGGCCTCCGTTGACTTTTAGTCAACTTGACTTATGCCTCAACGCGGACTACTACGTAATCTTAGTTTAGAGCCTCGGTGGCGAGGCGTAACATATCCTATATTTGCTATATGATTTTTTTCAACATTGATAAATAAATTACTAAATTAACATATCAATTTTTTTATTTTGTATGCTAGAAACATCACAGATGAATACACCATCATCGAAAATTCTAATAGAAATGAGGTCTGATTCATCAATAGATCAACAAAGTGAGTCAAGTTGTCAGTTTAATTTAAAAAATATTAACTTTTTCCGTTTTGTTAATTGTTAATGTATATTTTTGTTGTCACATCTTAAATTTGTTTTCATATTTGTAGGATTGATGTCACCAAACAAAGGTAGCGATTATATCTTTATAAGACAACTAAATGCATTTGAAGAAGAGTGTATTATAAAAATATCCATACTTCAAAAGAACGATCCTATTAATGTTTTAAAACTAATTTTGTGTGATGGGGAGGTATTATATAAATGTCAAAATTAACCAATACTTTTCTTATAGAAGTTTCACTATTACACTAATATTTTCAAGGAAGTAATTTAAAAACTACGTTGTTTTAAGGACACAATCTAAAAGTTCTTTCCCATGCTTGAGAAAGGAAAAATATACTGACTTTGAAATGGTAAAATAAGAGCAATCAACCCTTATTCAACATTTTCACATTATATACATAATTTTATAAAAACTTATATCTATATTTTATAATTTTAATTTTTCCTTTAACAATATGAACGACCTGAACACTTTAAAAAAATAGTCTTAATATTTCAAAAATATTATGCATATCATTCATTCGATATATAAGACGTGCAACAGACGTGCTTACTACTAGTACTTTCAAACATGGTTATACTTAGGGATGACTAGGCCTACCCCAATCCTTGCATCATAAAAGAAGTGAGAACGGACACGGGGAACATGGTTCTCACTCCAACTTTTAAATTTAATATTTTATTTTCATATTTTAAAATTATATCATACTTACAAAATAAAAAAAAAATATTAAAAAGTAAGTGTTGTGACGTGCAATTTAAAGCGCATTCTACTACTAAAGCCATTACTAACTCAGGTAATAAAATATATTACAAGTGTAACATAATTTTGTTATACTTGTAAAACACAATGCTACGTCTGTCATCACGTTGGCTACCACCACTATCAATTGTAAAAATGTGTTATGTTACATTTATAATATACAGTGTTACACAAGCGCCCACCACAACCACAATCATCACCAAAAACCGTCACCACAAGCCACAAAATCACCAAAACAAAGAAAAAACAATTTTGAAGATTGACCCCGTCTTTCTTTCTCTTTTTTTTTTTTTTCCTTTTTTTTAGTCAAATTGAAGTGGTGCGCCTATGTTACTATTGTCGGATTTCAATGTTATAAAATTGGACTAGATATTACCATCTTAATTTTTTAAAACAAATATTAGTTAAATTAAGAATTAAATGAATATTCACCAACAAAGAAATTGTCAAAGTCATCCGTGTCAAGAATTATTAAAATAACATATCACCAACATAAAAATTAAACACCCCACAACCTATTCCACCACCACTACTATCATCTCACACAATCACCGACATCGCCCTGCCTGATTTGCATACGACACCTTCTAGATCCAAAATTTTTCTGATGGAGGATGGAAAACAAATCTACAACTGGAGATGGATGGTGTTGGTCACAATGGTTAGTCGTGGAAGGGTCGCAAAGTGGTGGCGGTGGTGGCCTTTGTGGTCAGGGGCGGACCCAGGTCCGCACGTCAGCTAGGGCGGAAGTCAATCGTTGACAGTTGACTCAACGATCGTAATAACGATGTGCTCAAACAAAGATTTCCAGCTCAATGATAACTACTGCATGGCAAT
>CAIGRT010102861.1:6586-18413 GCA_903798405.1 Fraxinus platypoda | reverse complement strand
AATATAGACGAACTCGTACCCTATTTTCTAGCATTTTTTCTTACCCTTGACTTTCTCCCTCTAACAATCAATTATGTGGGCCTCTCTGAATATTGGGAAATTTTTAACTTCATTGCACCTTGAGTCCTAATACCCAAAAAAAAATAAAAATAAAAAAAATAAATATGTGACACAAATGAGAATAATGTGCAATAGTGACAAAAATAACTCGATATGATGTTCATAGTGGGAGTAGATCAAACTCCATCAATTCCTTTGAGTTTTGATCACGCAATCATACTTTTCCATCAAAGTGTATCTTAGGATAGATTTTAACTCAAGTGATGTTTTAAGTTTGAATTTTTTATTAAAAAACGGTTTAACTCAAATTTGTGAATTTATTTACAAATAGTCTGTCATTGGTGAGGATTAAAATCAGATATCTAATAGAGTTTGAAAAAAATTAATAAATTGTATAATTAAAAAATTATGTATCTTATGAAATATATAGCTAAAGTTAATTATTAATTGACTTAAATTAAAATTTTAATTTTTACAAGTGGGGAAAAAGCGATATAAGTTGGCCTTATCTCTCTTTGGAGGGGATGGTATATAATTTACCTTAATACTTATAAGCTATAATTTATTATTTTGCAGCTTAAAGATAATACAAATTAAAGCGAGGCATGTGACTTTAGGGCTTCCAAACATTACAAAACCTACAAGAAACACACTCTTTCTCTCAGTCTCTCTCACACACATACACTTTTTTTCTCTCTGTATTCTCTTTCCAATAATCACAATTCACAAACCCACAGTCCCTATCTGTACGCGAGAGGTTGCAAGGTACCCACCTCATTTTTTCACTTTCTTTTGAGTGAGATATAGAGAAGAGCAAAAGTTCAAAGTGTTTGATGACGAGAGAGAAAGGTCGGCACCAAATACAGAAGAAAGATGGCGTTTCTCTGTGGGGGGGTCATTCGTTCGTGTGTTATTGCTTCTGATTTCTCTCTTTCTCTCTCTGCTGTAATTCTGCTATAACTACTTACTGGCAGGGATGGTCACAAGTCCCTCTCACAGTGAAACTTTTTTCATCAAAAAAGCCAAGACGACAGTAGCAGTAAGTAGCAGTGATATGGAGTAGAGGAAATAGCTCAATAGCCTGCCCCTCTTTCAATCGCTCTCTGTCTCACTTAACAGAAGTAATTGCATATATATATAAAGTCATACCCTTTGTTCAAGATCTTTTTTTTTCCTTATCTCTGTGTGGGTTCTGTATGAGTCGTTGAAAATCTTCTTCTGCTGGAAGAATTACAGAGACCCCACCTTTTCTTAGATTTTTCAAGATTTAGAAAGAGTCCGTCTTGTGCTTGACAGAGACATAAATTTTGCATCTGTATATTTAGTTGTATGTATAGATTGTGTAATATTGTCAGTATTTTGAGTAGGACTACAAGAATTTGCAGCTGTGGCTACTACTAGGAGGCTACAGTCGGATTCTGGGGCCTTTGCGGACTGGGTGGCTTCATCTTCGTCGTCCGCCGGGGACCTTTCTTTGGGATTTAATGCCGGCCCCACCGCCGGTGATAACACAAGCAACACCGGCACCGTTGCCGGTTCTGGTGGAGGAATGTGGCCCTCATCTGCTACAACGAGGCATGTTAACTACGGCCTACCTCCGGAATTCTTCGTAGTTGCGCCTGCTTCTTCTTTCCATCATAATACTCAGCACCACCACCAGGAGGCTGCCACTCCCACTGCCACTGCCATCAACTTCGATCTTCATGGCATTAATTCATCTAACGCGGCGGCTGCCATCGGCGTCGGTGTGATTCCTCTCCTCACGGCGGCCCCTTGTCTAAATATGGGTTCTACAGATGAGGACTTGTTGAGTAATACACGAAATCGAAGTGGAAGTGGGATGCAACTGTGGCAAAATCAGCAAGTACAAAACACTTCAGCTTATTCGAAGAAACCCATGATTCAGGATCATAATATTCTACTTCAGACCGGTCGCGGAGGAGGTGGCAGCGGTGGCGGCAATGTAATTGGAGGTTCTTCGTCCGGAGCAGCCACATGTCAAGACTGTGGAAATCAAGCTAAAAAAGATTGTAGCCGGCGAAGGTGTAGGACTTGTTGTAGAAGTAGAGGTTATGACTGTGCTACACATTTGAAAAGCACTTGGGTTCCTGCTGCTCGCCGTCGTGAACGGCTGGCCATGGCCGCCACCGCCGGGTCTTCTCAGTCCACTTCTGGCGTCAAAAAACCTCGACTTGGCACTTCTTTAACTACTACAGCTTCTCATACTTCAACTTCTAACAACACCCCTCCTAGAAGCTTTGACACCAGTTCCAGCCACCAAGGTATTCTTGTTTTACAATTTTTTTTCATTCTGGACAAATAAATTTCACGTTTTTTAAAATTAAGAAATTATTAGTATCCATACAGATGCAAGCTTTAAAGAGCCATTTCCAGGCCAAGTTCGAGCCCAAGCAGTGTTTAAGTGTGTTAAAGTGACTGCAGTCGATGATGGGGACGATGAGTATGCATATCAAGCTGTAGTGAGAATTGGAGGCCATGTTTTCAAAGGATTTTTATACGATCAAGGAGTCGAACCGAAAGACGGGTTTCCCAACATATCAGACTTGCATTTAAGTGGTAGCAGTGGCGCTGGAGGAGGTGGCGGCGAGGGAAGAAATGGGGCTTCCTCGTCGTCCCTAGTTCTTGATACATCTGATGTTTATGCTCAGGGCGGCGGATTTCTAGGAGGATCAAATTATGGTATTCCAATAAATTGATTTAAGAATATTTTCAATCTTTAGGGGTCTCAAAGCAGTGGATGCAGTGACTCAAAGAAGAAATTCCACTGTATTCTAATCTTTTCACCACTGTTAGTAATAGGTTCTTGATTATTCTTCTTGTAGACTTTTAAATTATTAAAACCTTCCTTTCACTTTCAGTTTCAGCTCTAGCCTCTAGCTAGGTTTGCTCTAAATATGCCTTAATAATTCCTCAAGAGTATCATTATTTGCCAAAAAAAGATAATTCCCTTATATTTAGTTTAGATAGTCTATATATATGTATTATCTTTATCTTGTATTTTCATATGCAGTTATGCACTAGATTTTGGGCATATGTGCATAATAATTCCAGTTCTGGGAAAATCTTGTTTAAAAGAACTGTTGGTTCATTGTATTTTAGCAATTATTTGAAACTGTCTCAAGGTACCGTATTCTTCATAATTTGTCTATTTTCATAAGCATTTTGCCTCTAATAATATAATGTATGAACTTATGATTCACTGTTTTACTGCATTAGAATCACGTGTTGCTAAATAAGGATGAGCAGTAAGTGGATATTTCTTTTGGATATCTTTCGTGTTTCTTAATGCGATTTCTCGTGGTTCTGAATTGTGTATACAGTCTACAGGGAATCCTAAATGCTTCCGTAGAACTGATTTTATCATTTTTTGCTCTAAAATTCCTGGATTTATGTAGTTATTTGGAGAAGTCTGCCGAATTTTCACCCTATACCATTTTCGAGAAAATCTGGCAGTTCTTGATTTTATGCTAACTCAAAATTTCTTTAAATTGAATCTTTTCATCTTTGTTTAGAAGTTGCATGCAAGTAGAACATGAGGACTGCAGAATGTGTGAATTATTAGTCAGTTTTTAATTCATCTGTTTTGTAAGTTTCCTCATTCTTTTATGTATTTATTACTTGACTTTAGAGGACAGTTTAGTGCTCTAATTAATCTGCATTGTTGACTATCATGTCATTGAAAAATATTATAATTTTTCATATTAGCATATAATTTTAATCTCCGAACGGCGCAATTGACTTTTTGCCATTGCTAATGATCCCGTGCTGTCTGCTTTTGGAGGTCTAATAATATGATTAACATTACTTGTTTATATTATATTATATAAACTGCATTGTCTCCTGTTTTGTGAACACTCAAAGGTTCCACACACTGTTGTTTACGTTTTTCTTGTTCGTCTTTCGGCATAAGATTCCGCACTTTACACGCGTTCACATAATTTTTACATTTTTAACTATTCGTCTAGATATTTACCTTTCGATGTGTTATATGTAGTTATTTGTGCACATCACATTATTATATGTGCAGATGTGATCTCAAATTTCAGGATCCGGCTATTGTTGTAGGTTGCGTTTGCTTATAGTTTATGGCCTAATCCAGTATTTAACTGGACATGACTTTCCTTTGGACACTCAAGCTATTGGGGAAACACGTGCAGTTCCATTATCACAAGGTTTGATACTCTCATGAACTTGCCTCGATTTCTTTTTTACTAATTTCCCAGTATGTGTTGAATAGTTTGTGTATCTCTATTTATTAAAGTCACGATTTGTATATTTATGTGGTGCATTTCAGTTTAGGTACTTAGTTGCGCACGGAGTCTATCATTGTACCATATGTTTGTTTATATTTTGGATTATGTTGTCTATCGAAACAACAACATGATTGCTAATATACCTTTTACATGTTTTACTTAGGTTTAATGTTGTGTGAACTCTTGGTACGAAATCTCTCCTCTTGTGTAAGGCCTTTCACATGTTTAACTCAGGTTTTATTTTATGTAAAGTTTGGTACGATGTTTTTCTTTTGGCGTGCACATTCTTAGTCTTTTTGTCCATTTCCAAGTGGTTGGAATTGAACTACAATATGCTGTCACTTCTAGTTTACAAGTAGGGAACAATGCCTGAGATAAATTTACTTTACTATCCCAGTTCTCTTACACTCTCGACTGTTGAAACATTTGTTACATATTTGTGCATATATTGTTCGTGTTACTTCAATCCGTTGCTTAATCTGGTGAGTCGGGATTATTTTGAGCATGTTTTATGTACGCGGAAATAACCTTAAAGCAGCTTTTGGTACTTAAATCTGTTTGTTTTCTTTATGCGATTCTGAATTGGTCTGGTTTATTGTTGCTCTTGGAATTGAGATTAGGTCTTAATTGTTAACAGTGTAATAGGGGAGTTTTTATAAGCCTGTTTGTGTTTGATGTTAAAGGGTTTGCATGAAATAAACTCTTGAAGTTGCATATAGAAACTCTACATGAATTTTTGACAAGGTTGTTACCATATTTAGCCTCGTTCCACCTTGGTTATGGTGTGACATTGTTTTCGTCAAATTTTGGGAAAACTCGGTTTTGAAAACAATATATTCAAGCTCGACTCTAACGATGAATAAGTCGAGCTTGAATAATTTTAACGATTATAAAGTTGAGCTTGAGCCTTGAATCATTTAAAACTTTACCTATATGTTCACTGAAAGTTGGGAAATAGCGCGCTCGGCTCACCAGGCCAATCATTGTAAGGCACTATCATAATCATATAGAGTTTGATCTTGGCTTGGAAGGAACTATGGCTATATGCTTATAGCTCATTCTGTGTATCAAAACGAAAACACAAATAACAAATTGGTCAAATGGTTTCTCCAAATAGTGCTATTTATGTCAATGTGCCTTGAAATGTAAGTAAAGCCCGATACATATATCACATAGACAAAAGGAAAAATTCATGAGTAAGTTTAATTATAATTCATTTCAAAATTATGATAGAAGGTTTAAAATTTCAAAAATCTAATATTTATTAAATTTTGTTTTTTAGACAATTAATTAAAAATATATATTTATAAATTAAATACAAGGTTATAATTCTATAAAATTCGGTCACAAATTATCGAATTAATTGGTTACAAATGATTTTTCGGTCAAAATTGAAAATTCTATATGTTACAAATAATTTTGCGGTTACAAATTTATCAAATTAATATGTCACATATTATTCCTAGTAACAAATTTTTAAGTTATAACTTATTTCATAGGCACAAAAATATTAAATTAATTGATAACAAATTATGTTTATGTCATAAATTATCAAATTATTGGTCACAATTTAACAAATTTTGAGGTCACGCATTATTTATTGGTTACATATTAATCTACTTATTGGTTACAATCAATCAAATCATTTGTGACCACCACCTTATCACACCACTAACAGCATTGTCGCTAATCCATTGTTGCCAAAACCACAACCACAACCTCTCGACAGCAAAATCATCATCTCAAATGCCGTAGCCACCATCACCGCCATCAAGATCCACCACCACAAACAAAATCACAGTCACCACCATATCCAACATAACCCTTGCCACCGTTGAATCCAACAAAGCTACCTCCACCCAAACACCACCACCATCACGAGCACCACCACAGCCCCCACCCACCGACTAAAAATACACCCAAAAATCCACATCAAATCGTAGACCTGCAGATCTCGGCCACGACACGCAACAGATCTCGACCATGATGTGCTGCGGGGCTGAATCGACAAAGGAGTATGAGGTAAGAGTCGACGGGCTAAACTAGCGGTGGTCTCACCTGTGGGGTTTCACACAGGAAGTAACACCACCAATAGCCACACCTCGCTTGCATCGTCGCACAGTGACTGAGCACCACTCGTCTCGTCGCTCTGTGCACGGCATCGTCGCCTCCTCTCCGAGCGCCCTTGTTGCCGTTGCATAGTCGTTGTGTAGAGAGAGAGGGGAGATTGGGAGATGGTACGTGATGGTAGCAGTTGTGGTTGTACAAAGAGAGAGAAGAGAATGAGAAATAATCAGGGTTCGTTGGGGTAGATGGTAGTGGGGTGGATATGTAAAATAAATTTTATAATATTATTATTAATATTTACCATTTTAATTATATCTAATTTTTGAAAGAAAAACTTAACTCTTAAATTTGAATTGAAATCTTAAAAACATTTAATTCATGTGTAATTTCAACCAGACAAACCCCACCTTGCAGGGCCCCGAAACATCTGTCTTGGCCCACCTAACGAGAGAGACTATTTTTGTTATTATTTGTTTGAAAAAAAAAAAAAACACTATTTGAACAGTTTTTCTTAGTGTATTTTATTATTTATTTAATCAATTTAATGTCAATATCAATAGAAGGGACCCCATGAAAACTTCGCTCGCATCATCCAAATCATCAATAAATCTTCTCGTGCTCTATCATAAGAACTTTGATTTCGTATTGTGGGGAACAAGAAGTTCGTAATTATAAAAAGAAAAAGGTCAAAAAGAGGTGAGACGCGGTTTTTGCTACAAACACATTCTAATCGTGGGGTCCTTTATTGTAAATTAATTGGCACAAATTATTTAATTCATTTTTACTCAATTTATTTTTGAATATACAATATTTTAATAAATTAATTTTATAAGTGGATTTGTAACTTTTTTCTTATCATTCAATTTTTACAGAATTTATTTTCAAAAAAAAAAAAAAACTACTTTACAAATTACAACACGTTATTGCATTTGACTGAAGAAAGGAAAAATGAAAGAAAATTTATTTACAATATCGGAAGCCAAAGGTACAATATTTTTTCCAATATTATCGGCGGAGCCCACGTGGCATCTGCTGTCGTGAACTTCACCGCCTTTATTACAGCCACATCGCCTCTTTCTTGTATTTCTCGTTCTGGAATCAGAATTATACTCCAGATTCCCTTTTGTTTTTCTCTCTTTCTCTAATCTGTATATACTATATATTCATATTTTCATTTTTAGTTTAGGTTTTTCATTTCTTTAGAATTCAAAAATATAATAATGTCTGCAGCAGATGAAATCGACGGTCAACAACTCGTGAATGGTCTTCAGGGTCTCTCAATCCAAGGCCAGGTACGAATTTTTTGACCCAATTCTTTTATGGGAACTCCAAGAAATGATGAAAAATAATTTGGGAATTTTTGTTCTGCTGATTTTTCTGCGTTTAATTTGGTTGTCGATGTAATTTTTATTTGTTTTAGATCGTGTAATGAAAAGTAAATAGTTTTTAGGCGGATTTGATCAGATGGGATCTGATTCTAGTTAAAAAGATCGATTCTTTTTTATCAGATTCGGAAGAAAATAAATTAAGACTTGATTTCAATACTGTCGGTTCCCAGTTGAATTTTCTAGGGTTTTAATTGACTAGTTTTCTAAAAATCTATCTCGGTTTTGCTGAATATTTTCATACATTTTTATTGGAAAAATATCACGTATGGTTAATGGATCGTCTGTGTTATTTCTTTCAATTTTTAGATGCTTTTGTTTGCTTAGTCTTTTTTTTTTTTGGTTTCATTTGTTTGGAGGTTTTTAGTTCAACCGGAAACCTTTGCGTTTGCATTTCTGCATTTAGGTATTTGGATTGGTTCTGTAGATTGACTTGAGTTAAATTTGTGAATTTCAGTGCGAAATGAAGAGAGCTTGTACCGATGCACCAGAGGAGATTAACCATGTTGTGTCTGACACTAACAATACTGACAACTCTAATCATCATGGTTTTTGTGCAATATGTTTGAATAAGATAGTTCTTGAAGAAACTGCCCTCATTAAAGGTTGCGAGCATGCCTACTGGTTTGTCTTAATCTCTTAGTTAGATAATTACTTATATTTTTGTATGTATTGTTTGCATTTATTATTATCAAATTGAGTATCACATACGTTTGCATGATTATTATAAAATTCAGTGTCGTATACGTTTTAGCTGGGCCCATATTATATGACAAGTGTATTTCCCCTTGCCACTGGGTGGCTCATATTGTTGAGGGATATAGCCAATGACACAGTGAGTTGGTCTGTGAGATTTTGTCGGCTTAGATCTATTTCTAGTAAAGAAGTTTCCCACACTGCATGCATTTATATTAGTTGACGTATTGGAGAATATCTCAAGCTTACATTTGAGATAATTACTTCTATGATATGAAATTAGTGGTGTGTGGTGCATAAATTAATAAAATATGACTTTCTAGTGATGTATTTGTAAAATAAAAACATTTATGAAATACCAGGGTTCACATCTTGATGCGTCTTATATAAAGCATTTTCGGGTATTGCTTTAGGCATTGTAATAGAAGTAAAATGGTAGAGAAGTTTATTCTGAATCAAAAATTAGTTTTGGATTCATCTAGAAGAATGTAAAAGAAAGAGCAGCAGGAATTGGGTTCAATATCTCAACTCGCCTTTATATTTGTAGGAATTGTATATTGTTAAATATATTAGCCTTGGCAACTAGATCTCAACCTTAATTATGAGCCTGTATACATGCTTCTAGAGCTATTTATCTTGCTATGGCACCTGGTACATTATCATAGCTCGTTTTTTCCCATACTTATTTCTAGCTACAAGTGGTAATCATGACCTTGCAACCATAATCTTCACGAGAAAGTGCAAAACTTGATAATTGCTGCGTCGGGTTTCGATTACTGCAGAAGGTTATATCTTTGTGAATAGTGAACCTTGAACAACACGTCATTTCTCTTTTCATTTCATTTGTTCTCTTTACTGCTCTCCTCTCCCCAAAAATCACATCTAAACAAAGGTATCCCTTTTACCGACATATAAAAATATATATACTTCTGCTTCCGTGTAAGAAGGCAGAAGGGTTGAATATTGTTTGCCATTATATTCTCACATTTAATTGTTACATTATCAAAATATGATTACTTAAGGTTAACTGGTCTTTTATATTATATTTTCCTCATGACCGCAAGTGTCTAAAGTCCCACTTTATATATTAAAAAAAGTATAATTCTTAAATGTGTTAATCATTGCATGTCCATTCATTTGAGATCCTATAGATTGTCATAATTTTGATTGCTTTTTCTATTTAATATAATAATAGTATTGCTTCTTTAGCTTGAAATCTTGGCAAATGCAAGGTATGATGATTTGTATTTATTGAGGAACATGATATTCTACTCGGTAGTTACTATTTGTTTTATCTCTTAAAGGCCTTGAACCTTTTATTGATTTCAATGCGAATTTTTCTTAGTTTTTAAGTGAAGATATTTTAGTTACCTAATTATAAATAGATGGTATGTCATTATGGTCACAATTGATTTTCTTGTTATGTTTTTGGTTAGTGTCACATGCATCCTGCGATGGGCCTCTTACAAAAAGGAACCTACATGTCCTCAGTGTAAAAATCCGTTCAAGTTTCTGAATATCCACCGCTCACTAGATGGAAGGTATTTTAGCATCTCACTTTCCAGCTCTTTTCTCCTGTTGGAAGATGCATAAAACAATGATTTCCTTTGATTAATTTTAGTAAACCTTAATTTTATTACTAGTACAATAAAGGTTCTTGACATGTTATTTTGTGGAGTCATACGCATTGAGAAAGACACACACCCTTTTTGTCTTGTGTTTGTTGTTTTGGGGGAACATGCATAATTAGATTTTTTTTTCATGCAACTTACGTGTAATGACAAATAATTGCACATGAATGGTTATTGTGCTCACTATATTGAAACAAAAACATTGATTATGATATGGGATTTTTTGGGACTGGATTTTGTGAATTGAACTTCCTACCCTTATATTTTCTGAAGATTTTTATTCTCAATCATCTTTAGACTGGTTGATTGCTGCCACTCATTTGGATAAATCAAAATTAACTCTGTATGTTGTGAACTTTCTTATTTAGAAGAAAATAGCGTAACTATTTGTAAAAGGCACGATTATTAAGTAAGAGAATATCTGATTCTCAGTCGATAACTACAAAAATGTGTCTATTTTGGCAGCATTCATGATTACATGTTTGAGGAGAGTGTCTGCCTCCTCCTAAGAGCCTCATGGTTCAAGCCTTTGATTGTGGTGGAACGGGAAGAGGCATATGAAGAAATCGAAATTTATTATTACGAGGACGAGGACGAGGACGATGATATTTACTTGGGTAGTTCCTCAAGTCTCCGTATTGGTAATCGAAGATGGGGAGACAACGGGTATGTTAGGGCAGGAAGGCAAGAGGCACGACCAATTCCCCGACCAAACTTTCAGGATTCCGGTGCTGGCCCATCTCGTCAGCGGAAGAAGAAAGAAGCTGCTGATTCTGCTGCTAAAGAAAATGTTGGTCGGCGTGCAAAACGGGCCTTGAAACGTGAAGCTGCTGACAAGGCAGCTGCTGCAAAGCACAAGCAACATTTGGTTCGTTTAGGTCGCACTTGAGGGCCAAAAAACCTCAGTTTCTGTTTGTACAGTATTTCCTTGCATTTGTTTGTGGAAAATAAGGATATTAGGCTGACTTTAAAAGGATGGGCTTTACTAGTATGTTGCCCATTCTTGTACCAACCCAGATTTAGTTGCTGTTGCCTATGTACTTTACATTTGCTAGTTCTAGTTTAACTTCTGATTTAGATGCGTTTTAAACTTCTGGTTGGAGTTTCTTGTACTAAAAACTTTGGCGTTTAACCGAATGAATCGGAGAATGCCACGGTTTCTTTCTATTTAAATATATATTATTCAAATTATCTGATCCAATAGTACTCATTTTGGGATTCACTCTAGGACGACTGATTTTAAAGTAAATTTCTCATTTATTAGATTGAAAGATCATCAAGATTTCGTGATCTGCTGTCGAGCTTATTCAGCAATTAGAGATGATTTTTTTCCATTGACTGGACTGTGGTTTGTAAAAAATAAAAAATAAAAACTCAACAAAACAGAGGAGAAAGATTCAACCAAGAAATAGTCTTTGTTTATAGAACTAATTAGTCGGGGCATGGGACTGCATTTTGCACGTGCTTAACATAAACCCTAAATTTAAAATTCTAAACCCACTGTTTGTTAACTTTGGCAACAGAGTTCAGAAGTCGCTCTCCTGTTTGGTGCACAAAGGAAGGGCATTGCTGGGCTTGCAACCTCGACGTGGGGAGTATGATTCCTAGTTGGAGCAGTTGAGTGATGTAATAATCAATATTTGCTTGGAGCAGCTTGGTGATGTAATAACCATGAAGGAAGGCTCCCTTGGGGCCAGGAGTATAAGGGGTGCAC
>CAIGRT010102834.1:0-12042 GCA_903798405.1 Fraxinus platypoda | reverse complement strand
CTTTTTGATATTATATATATATATATATATATATATATATATATATATATATATATATATATATATATATATATATTGTGTGTGTGTGTGTGTGTGTGTGTGTGTGTATTGTCATTACTATTACGCTTTAGTTTTCATTTTCCACAGCATGCGTGCTTCCTTTTTCTTTTTTTTGTTGTTGGAGATAGGTGCGGTCGGCACTTCGTTGTTATTAGGGTTATTTGCTTCCAACACACACTAAAGTCTGAACTATATTACTTTGTTAATATTTTCTAAATATTCATTACAATTAAAATCTATAATAATTTATAGACTTTTAGGAATTCCAAATCTCAAAATTAATATTTTACCATTTGTAGTAAAGAAATACATAACATTTAGGAAAAATTACAAACAAAAACTATACAATTCTTACACTTTCTAGTGTCAGTTTACAAGCTATTAGTATTTTGTTAGTTCAAATAAAAATTATATTTATTGCAAATTCCTAATCTGATTAACTGGGTATTAAGAGTTCTTTTAAGAGGGTCAACTATTTTACATTCTCGTACGTTTAATTATCACTAATATATGAGATTTTTAAAGGGAGAAAGGGATTAATAATTAACAAAACCCTCCAAATTAGTAGTCTTAGCTTCAATTGAAATGTCACTTCAGCAACATCATAAAATTGGAACGATGCAGAAAAGATTAGCACGACCCACACAAGGAACTCATAAAAAAAGAGAAACTCTAATATATATATATGAATAACACGAGAAACGATGAATATATAGAAATAAATAATGTTATTTAGTCCTACTGAAATTATAACCTCAATTTATGTGGGGTTTGTGATAGACTAAATGAAATGTGGAACGTCACATAAATTGAGATTATAATTCAAGTGAAACTAAATAGCATTATTCTATAGAAATTCGCAAAAAGTGAAAAATGCCAATTTTTCCCATCCTAATTCATATCCAAAAATGGAACTTTAGTAGCCAACTTTGTTTGAAAGCCTAATGCTACGGTCCAAACAATATTGTCGACAACAGACGCAAAATGAATAGAACTGAATTTCAAACCTTTGACATTTAGCCCTTTTGCCATAATGTACAAGGGAAAAGGACCTTAAATTCAACAGTAAAACTACACGTGCAATTAATTCTTCACAAAAGAGGACAGAGCCACTAATTCCACAGTCAACAAATGGCAATTTCATTAGTGCAAGAGACTGTCAATTCCATTTAGTAAAAATATTTGACTTGTCTTCCAAGGGAGGGAATGACTTGTTTTTTTCTTTGAAGAACGCGTCATGAATCATGTGGTTTTGACCAACAAATTTTCTGATATCTTTATCCGCAATGTACATAATAATTTTCAAACATTGAAACTGTTGCTTTATTGACGGGAAAATAATAACAAGAATTCTAACTTTGCTGCACCATCAATTATTGCTCCCCCCCCTCTTTCAGTTTAGAGCCTTGTGAGCATGGTCCGACCTATTACGGATCGAGGAATAGGACGTCAAATTTCATAAGGGTCAATAAATTTGATCCTTTTAAGGGTTTTTTTCAATTTGAAGATAACAAATATAAATACCCCTTCCACAACTAATGTTTACTGTACAATTCGTCGGAGTGACGTTTTCGACGAGATTTGGATGATGACTACATTGGAAATGTGTGCGCGCGAAGTTATATGTGAAAAGTTATCTTCTTTTAGGACATGTGAAGTACAATTATTTAGGGGTTGTTCTCTTTATATTTCAGTTTTTGTGTTTTTAGTTTTGAATTCATTTTGAGTGTCTATTTTGAGATTGTTGAAAACGTGGTCTTTTTGCCATTTTCAAAAATTGTTTTGAAAATGCGTTTTGAAAATTTTGACCAAGTTATAACTGAAAACATCCAAAATTTGTCATTTTTGGTTTTCTTTGTAAATTTTTAACTTGTTTTCAAAAACGCGTTTTCGAAAATAGGAAAGAGAATGCGTTTTCACTGTTTTGGAAAATCGAAAACGGCTTGAAAACGGTAAAGAGAACATAACCTAAAGTTTTGGCTTGGTTTGTTTTGAAAATACCCAAAATGCGTTTTGAAAATTTTGGCTTGATTATAATTGAAAATACCCAAAATGACAAATTTGTCATTTTGTGTTTTCTTTGTAAATTTTTAACTTGTTTTCAAAAACGCGTTTTCAAAAATAGAAAAGAGAACGCGTTTTCACTGTTTTGAAAAATCAAAAATAGAAAACGGTTTGAAAATTGTAAAGAGAACAGACCATTAACTTTTATCTTTTACTTTATCTCTGGACGTGATAAGTTTATTTTTTCTCCTTTGCATGGAGGTTAGGTCAAGTCCACTCCTATGTTTATAATTATGTTTTATTTTCATTTGAAAAAAAACAAAGAAAAGGGTTACCCTTGTGATGAATAGAGACCCTTCTAAATGTTGTTAAGAGAAGAAACGTGACTAATGACGAAGCCCACGTGCCTCACGTGTTTGGTGCTCTCCGGCTGTGCCTTCACCAGTCAGTGCTTAGCCAAATCACTGCCTGCTTGCTCGACATGGAATAAAGAATGTAGGGCTATAATCGCTATTTTACATCAAAAGGTCGGGAGTTTATTATCAATAGTTGGACCTCTTCATTCAATCATGTCGATGTAGACTTGACTTGGTAATATTGTGACACGTGGGCATCGATTTATTTTCTAATATGATAATATTTTCATTTATAATGACGAAAGGGCATAGGTATGGTCAACTAAGAGGATTAATTAATTGACGACTTTTCCAAGAAAAAGATGGGCTGAATGGAGACACCTAACCTACCAACCACTTTGTCCATTTGTTTGAAGTTATCGATCACACACCTTTGAAAAAGAAGAGAGCAGTTATTAAGATTGGTAATCCTACATATTTTAATGATATTTTACATTATTAGAGCTGTCCTAGATAGGATGCCAGCAAACCCTCATTTAGATATATCCGGTATGGAATTGGTTAAAAGCTTACGCGTTGCAAGATTTACCGAGCAGGCATACACAGAGAGGACAATTATCCACCAGAAGTTTTACAGATGAAAAATGATACAACAAATCCATTTACACCTATTACAACATGCGGGCTCAACAAATACACCCGGTACTAATAGGAAGAAAAGACCAATAAACGACAAACAAAAAAATAAGCAAATGGTTACAAAAAATTGGGATACGAGGCATCCCACATGCCACCATCGTTAACTTTCAATTGGCTGGCTAAGCAATACCTAGCATCTACTCAATCCTCCTTTTTTCTCTGTTTCATTCTCTTATTTGCTACTATTCTACCGTTATTTCAAGTATGGTGGTGAGCCTGGGTTTTCTGTATCTCCTAAGAAGCAAAGATGAGCATACAACAGTTACAGATGACAAGGCCATGCATGCACCGGCTACCCATGGTGGCAACTTGATTTTGAGTGAAGGATATAAAACCCCAGCAGCCACAGGGATGGCAACTACATTGTAACCCATGGCAAAGATGTAATTCAAGCGTATGCGGGTGAAGGTCTTTCTTGAAAGATCAATGGCAGTGATCACATCTTCTAAGTTATTCCTCATCAAAACATAGTCAGCAGCCTCTATTGCGATATCCGTCCCTGCCCCAATTGCCATACCCACATCAGCAGCTGCCAAGGCAGGAGAGTCGTTGATTCCATCACCCACCATTGCAACTACACTTCCACCTTTCTGGAATGAATGAATAACGTCAGCTTTTCCTGCAGGCATCACTTCTGCCCTAACATCTGTAATGCCAACCTGCATACCAAAAGCAGATCCAATTTCTACCTCATAAACCTTTGCTAAAGCACATCCTTATTGTCGTAAATTCATAAAATTTTAGACTTCAATGCAAAGCATAATGAACCTTAATATGCATTACAACAGGCATGGATATAGATTAATGCCCTGATGTACCATGTTTCAGTTTTGTCATGCCGATGCATCCATGTACTATCCTACCCGAATGTGCCACCTTAGGTGCTTTTCAGTCCATGTTCTCACGTTCTGTGCACCTTTAGTTCCACAAGAATTGGATTTGTGATGACTCTTGTCATGGGAATGATTATTTGGTTTTTTGACAATCTCTAATGGTTTCAAACATTTGGAGAGACCATCATTATCACAGATCTTTAGGGGGTGAATGTGAGGAACATTCATGAAATAGATGGTGATGTAACCAGAGATTTTTTTCCCTCCTCTTGTAGAATAGATTTGATTTACTTTAATGTGATTTAATTCTCATCTTATTGTGGATGGCCTGTATTATTCTTATAGGGAGAACCATTTATTAGATATTGAGGAGTAAAAGTCTATTCAACTGTATATACACACACCCCTCCTCTTCCTCTCTCATTTTTCTGGTCAGGGAAAACCACAATTACCACAAAGAAGGGAAAATAAGATATATACCTCCTTAGCAACAGCTTGAGCAGTTCTCCAATTATCCCCAGTAACCATAATAGGATTCACACCAATTTTCATGAGACCCTCTACTACAACAGCAGCTTCCCTCTTCAATGGATCTGCTACCCCAAGAACACCAATTAGATTGTTATCATATGCCACAAGTATTCCAGTCCTGGCACTTTCTTCCAACTCTACAACAAATTTCTCCACATGGCTTGGTATAGCCACTTGATTTTCAGTCAGCAACTTTCGATTACCAACCTGTTCAGTGGACACAACATCAGTGAGCAACCATGAGAAGAATGAAGTATATTTCTTTTGGTTTAGAACTTTTCACTAACACTAAATCTAATCTTGTTTCACTTTATAATCAAGACATCTAAAATTATCTCAAGACCTCACCAAAATCTGTTTTCCATCTATAAAGCAGTGCACGCCTCTTCCAGGCACAGCAGTGAAATCCGAGACATCAAGAAGCCATCCAGAGAAATTAGACTCCATCCTGTTGCTTTGCCCATCCTTGGTAGCATAGGGTTCGTCAAGAAAATGGAAATGGCGGGCATATTCAAGAATTGCCTTAGCCAGAGGGTGTTCACTGCTAGCCTGGTAAAAAAATAAAAATAAATAAGTTTCAGAAATTTATAAATCGTTTTCCCCCTAAATGACAATAGTTAAATAACTTTGTGATTCTACATAGCCAGTCCCAGACCAGAGGAGAGTTACCATAGATTGCCAACCACTGTAAAGAGTGATTAAGCTTAGATAATTTGTACTTCGAAGTTATCGTAGAACTACTTTAGTATTACGCTGTTAACAGCTAAAATGGAAATCAGCTACAAACTTAAGTTAATGATCAAAAATGGTATAGATATTCAGCTGACCATGAAACAAATCCACGACCCTGTTAGAAAGGCATGCTATCAGGAGGGCATACTGCACTTAAAGATTAAGCTATGAAGTGTATATGATTTTTACTGAAAACATATAATTGGGTGGGTGCTAGAAGTGGGAAAAAAGAAAGAGAATTTCTGTTGAATATATCAATATTATTAAAAATCTGAAGAGTCTAGTATTTGATATCTAATAGTAGAAGAAATTTTCTTATTGTTACAGGTTTGCAAGCATCAGAACTCCACTCTATTGGAGAACCAAGCTTAGTGTTTCAATTGATATATTTTCTCCAGGTTTATCCTTTTAGTTTCATGGTTAAAAAATAAGGAGAGTGGTGTGATAGTAAAGATCAGTGCATATTCATTGAGGAATCTGATTAAATAAGAAAAAAACACTTCTGAGAAGGATAGTTTGGTTTTTATTTCCCTTTATGCTCCCGTTACGGTCTTTTCATCAATCAAAAGCATTATTAACCGCTCAAAAGAGCAATAAGAAACCCAGAGAAGTAACTGAGCTTGAATAAAGCCTTAGTAAGGAATTTACCTCTGCTGAAGCTACCAATGTAAGGAATTCGCCACGATCCATTCCTGAGAAAACTTTTGCAGTTGTAACAGTGGCTTTTCCTTGGGTTAAGGTGCCAGTCTTATCAAATACGACATGCTTAATCTTCTGTGCCCTCTCCAGTGCATCTCCACCCTTTATCAACACCCCATTATTTGCTCCAACTCCTGTTGCAACCATGACAGCAGTTGGGGTGGCCAATCCAAGTGCACATGGGCATGCGATTACCACAACTGATATTGCAAACATGAGGGCAAAAACAAAATGATTGCTATTTCCTGGCAACCACTCAGTGGGGTAGGCTCCTAGAACCCCAGCAAGATACCTGTGAATAGATGGCAACACAAAGAGACTCAGCAAACCTAGTCCATTGGATAATCAATGACCATTAAAAAATTATCTGATTAGGTTGCCTTAATTAAGCTTACCATCCTAGTAATGTCAATAATGCCAGCGTTATAACCACCGGGACAAAAATGCTTGCAATCTGCAAGGGACAAAAATGCCCAACACAAAGTTAAACTAGAATTCCGAAGCAAAGAGATAATTCTTAACCCAATAAACTATATATGAGAATTTATAATTTTTTCTCTTTTCGTCTGGTTATAGTCAATACATTCCTGAATAACTCCATACCTTAAGCCAAGCTGGTGAAACTCAACTACATTGCTGCTTTATACAAATTAATAGAGGAGCAAGAAGAAAAGGGCAAGCACATAACATGTACTGGAGGCTGGCAAGCATTTTATTTCTTGTCTTTTAAAAAAAAAAAAAATTGGAGGGGATTGTTAACAGAAAAAACTTGCTGTGGATGAAGTGTAAAGTACCTTTAAAAACTAAAATTAAGTCAACAAGTTGACAAAAGCTCAAAGCACAATGTGATAAAGAGGGACGAACTCACAAAGTCAGCAAACTTCTGAATGGGAGCTTTAGACATCTGCGCAGTCTCGACTAGAGATATAATCTGGCTCAACACTGTGTTAGAACCTACTTTGTTGGCCTGTATGTGAAGGGAACCATGCAAGTTTATTGTTCCTCCAATAACTGATGAATCCACCTCTTTCGAAACAGGCACGGATTCACCAGTAACCATACTCTCATTTACATAGCTTGAACCCCAAACAACTAAACCATCAGCAGGCATCTTTGCACCAGGAAGTACTTTCAACACATCACCAGGTTGAATCAGCAAGGCATCAATTTCTCTTTCTCCAACAATTTTTCCACCTGCAATGTTAAACATATTCTCTTCAATAACATTTGTTTGTTCCAACTTCTGAGAATAGCACATTGTCTTCCACGTGTACGCCAAAATTACGTTTGAAAAGCCATACCTTTGTCTTGCACAAGCAAGGTAGCAGTTGCTGGTGTGAGTTCCACGAGTTTTCTGATAGCATCTGATGTCTTTCCCTTTGCAAGACTCTCCAAGTACTTGCCCAAAAGTACAAAGGTTATTAGCATTGCACTCGTTTCAAAGTACGTTGGAGACCAGAATCCTGTGATAGCGCCATATAATAATGCATAAACAGAGTAGAAGTATGAAACTGAAGTTCCCAATGCAACCAAGACATCCATGTTTGTTGAACCATTTCTAAGTGCTCTGCCAGCTGCACTATAAAACCGCTTACCAACACCAAATTGAACAACAGTTACCAAAGCCCACTTCAGCCAGTCACCCATTTGGAAAGGACCACATTGCCAGAGTATCAAAGAGTATAACAGAGGAATGCGAGGGCAGACTACACGCATGAGCAAGACGGGAACCTGTCGTCAATTAAGTAGGAGTTAGAAAAAATGAAGAAGAAGACCCTTCACACAAGGAATGAAGAGCACTTCACATTTTTATGGCAGTCAGTAAGAAGTATTGTTACATCAATTGTTTTCTTTTATCTCCAATTTAGAGAGAAAACCAGGAAAAGCTGTTTGTAAAAAGATGGACTAAAAATATATTTTTCCTAAGATATCGTTTAGCATCTTCCTACTGAAATCAGAATATGCAGAAATAACATGTCTTAAAGACTTTCAAAAAATAGGAAAAGCAGACCTGACAAAATTAAAAATAAAACCAATCATGGGCCACAAAACAACAACTTACGCTGAGAAACAAGCTGGCAGTAAAAAGTCGAAACATCTTTGAAGATTCTTCTAGATCCTTAGAAGACACTCTTGCATAAGGGTTCTTGACAAGAAACTTGAATTTTCCATAGCTTCCATTTTCAATTCCATCAACTAAGGATCTGGAACCAAGAAGCTCTGGATCAAAATGAACTTCTAAATCTCTTGATGTGTGGTCAAAATAGAATTGCCTCACTCCCTTTAAATTGCTAAGGATGCCTTCCAACATCTGGATATCCATTTCACTCGATACCCCTATAACCCCTAGCATAATTTTGTCCTGCTCACTGCTCTGCACAAATGAAGCTTCAAACCCAGCATCTTCAATTGCATTTACTATTTCATCTTTACTGATAACAGCTGGGTCATATTCAACTTCCCCTAATGAAGTAGCCAAAGCAACTGTGGCCCTTTTCACACCCGGAAGCTTTCTTAGAATACTTTCCACGGAATTGACACAAGCTGCACACGTCATTCCTCCTATTGTGAACTGTCCTACTCGGGTTCCATGTGGCTTAGTACTAGATGAATTTGGTTCAGGTAGGATATCTGCATCAAATCCTGCATCCTCTATTGCATTTGTAATGTCTTCATCCTGAAACAAAATGAGAGACAAGCTATAGTCTATTTAAAACCATACACAAGATAATACAATATTGAAGAGAAGTGGATAATGAGGGGCAAGCCCGACTCAATCAGAAATTCTAGCAAAGAATAAAGAAATTAATATCTCCATAAATATTCATACAGGAGAAAATAATATCAACATTTCAACCTTAGACACAAAGATCAAATAGGAAATAATTGCACACAATTTATCTCCTGAAGACAAAATTCAATGAGAATCATTAAATACTATACAATGTCTATCCGTATAAATTCATCAGTTGATCAAGAAAACATGGTGCATTAGGAGAGATGCGAAAAGAGATTGGTATGTTATAATCTTGGAAATGGTCAGTCTTCTGAGTTTAATTTACCAAGTTCTATATCCATATCAAAATTTATCAATATGTTCCAACCCTTCAAGTACTATGGCAAGCCATAAACACTTTTAAACTACTAACCCCTATATCCGGCAATAACCTGCACAGAATCAGGTCTTTTACCAAATGACAGAAAATGAGAAGTAAACAATTGATGCTTTTGAGGAAGGACTTCAGAAGTTAGTCATAGCACCCCCTTTTACCACGTTCACTTATTCTCTTCAAGCTTGTAACCAATATATGAAACAAGGAAATATTAAAACAAACAAGTGTATATAAGTTTACGGAAAAGATATTATATTTCTACAGTTTTCTCGATGATTTTTTCTTTTATTTTACCTACGCCAAATGTGAAGATATATATAGAGTAAAAAGAGTTCCCAAATAGGACATTTAGCTCAAACAACAAAGCATTCTATTGATTTAGCTCATGTCAATGTCGGGAATCTCGGTTGAGCAGTCATAATGACACTAGCAAATCCATTCAGACTTCGTTAATGAAGATTCATCAACCTTTTGATCTACCCATAATTTTAGAATTCATTTATAAGACCAAACGCACTTCTGCTCTTTTCACTCAAAATTGTCACACAATACCACCAAAAAATTGAACAACAAACTCAGCTTCAGTAAATCCAGAATCAAGAAAGAATCCTGCTTCAGTAAATCGAAAGTGCAAAAGATCAACTCAAAACCACTGATTGCACAGGAAAACAACATATACGCAGCAGGCATTCAATATTTGCTTAACATATTTTATATATCCAACAAAAGGAAAAAATGAACACTTGACCAGACCTTGACTAAGATAGGATCAAAGGTGACATCAGCCTTATTCTGGAGCAAGGCGACGGAGGCTTTGACGACGCCGGGTATGCTCATAAGAGCTGATTCCACGGAATTTGAGCAGGCTGCACAGGTCATCCCCGTCACGCTCACCTGGATTCTTCTAAATTTCTCCGGTACTTTCCCATAACTCTCTATATCATTGCCTCCCAGAAGCCTCTCCTCCTCGCCAACATATTCCGGAGATCCCTTGCCGGCCGACGCTGTCAGTTGTAGGTCCTTCTTACGTGGCGCCATCATAAACCCCTCTTTTCCACCACAATTAACCAAAATATATATATATATATGCACACAGAATTATAGATATCGGTTGAAGAAAAATGAATTATGTATATTATTAATGTGCATGTATAGATATATAGAATTTTTTGTATATAACATGAAATAAACCTGAAATTAGATGAAAGAGAAGACAGCGAATTTGTAAGGAGAGCTAAATGGGAGAGAGAGTTATTTGGTTGGACGAAAAAGGACACGAGAAAGAGAGGTAATTACGTTTATGGGATTTGTACTAGATGTACTGCACACGGAATTGGTGAGGATGGATGGCGGGTNACCTGAAATTAGATGAAAGAGAAGACAGCGAATTTGTAAGGAGAGCTAAATGGGAGAGAGAGTTATTTGGTTGGACGAAAAAGGACACGAGAAAGAGAGGTAATTACGTTTATGGGATTTGTACTAGATGTACTGCACACGGAATTGGTGAGGATGGATGGCGGGTTGCAGAGTTTGCAAATTCAATTCGTCAACGATTTGGAAATTTCGTAATTGAGAATTGAACCAATTAGGGTATTGGTAATTTTTGGATTAGCCATAATGTAATTCATTTTAGATGGATTGATAATTGATTAAAGCCTTTTCTTAGTTACTGCTTGTTTGGATTTCATTACTGAGTTTTTAAATCAATATTTCATCATAAGTTACGGAAATTATATATATAATCGTATTAAAATTTCTATATTGATATTTTACGTTTGAAAGAGGATTCAAGATTCAAGAATATAGACCCAATCTTTATTTTCTAAAATTAGTTTGGACTTTCCAACCTTTTAGGTATTGTGGAGCAATTTTGCTACAAGTATAGAAAAAATTTGACAAAATTCTTACAGAAAAACACTTGACAATTTTTCATTGATTTTTGACACAAAAAATACATCATACAAAAGCAGCATCTGTATAATTTCTTCTGTCAATAATTCTCTATACCTATGGAATTATTCATTGTGGGACTTGCTATCGACATTCAAAAGCTAGATTTTTCACTTTCTAAGAACAAGAAGAAAATTGGTATTGTTGACAATTAAATTGCATAAAGTTTCATGTTAATATTAGAGAAATATTAAGCGATTTGACGATTTTTCCTCCAACTTTGTCACGTACAATTTTAATGTTTAAAGTCAATTTTCATCACGTGGAACCCAATATCGCTCTTTCAATTTTCAAATAAATTGGAAAATATATTTTCGGATACGTTAAAAGTGACTTACAAGTTCCAAATTTGTTAAAACTTGTAATGTACCTCAAACCATATTGCATAAATTAGAAGCCAAATTTGTAGAGAAGGGTAATTTGACGAAATCTTAGCAGCATAAGGGAAAACACACAAGTAATGATTGTTTGGTGGTGGCGGACACGGCAGCCGTCGGATCGCATTGACGGATTGACCAACAAATATCCAACGTTACTCCCAAAGGAAGCTTCCCCAATTAAATTTTTATATGTTTGGATGTTAATGTTTGACCTGCCCTGTTCCTTATTGGAAACCCAAGAAATATTAGAACCATTCTTCAATTCAAAGGAAACAAATTCAACGATTAAGCGTCTCAAATTACACATTTTCTCCTATTTGCGATCGAAGTCCCTCTTCCTATTTGCAGACAGAGTCCTCATAAATTTAGAACTTTTGAAGCAATATTGTCTTCAACAATTTTATTGCTTTTCAGTAGGGCTGGGCAAAATGTCCGAACCGAACTGAACCGGAATCGAACCGAACCGAATCAAGCGATTTTTTTTAAATGAAATACCGGAATGTGTATTCGAATCGAGAACCGAATGGTTTTGTTCCGTTCTCGGTTCTAGACCAAGAACCGAATAAGAATCAAATTTTTTTTTTATATTGGATAAATCAATTTCTTTTATTTTTTCTAAACAAATTAATAATTTTTTTTTTTTTTAAATTTTATTAGTTGAACAATTTATAGTGTATTTATGTTT
>CAIGRT010102824.1:0-21499 GCA_903798405.1 Fraxinus platypoda | reverse complement strand
GACTAAAACCTTTCGCGACCAAATTTTGGTCGCTGTAGGCTGTACATTTAGCGACCACACTTTGTTGGTCGCTGAAAATCTTCACCAACGATGAATTACCGACCACGCAGCGACCACGGTTTTGTGGTTGCTAAAGGTATTTACCTACCAAAAAATACCCTTTAGCGACCAATTAATTTGGTTGCTGGAGCCAAGATTTTTTTGTAGTGATAGAGACTGTCGATTTCGGGCCTGTCCAGTTTTCAAATGTGGGACCGAAAGTGGGAAATGGGTCCGGGAGACCACGCTTAGGGTGGTGGCATTTGGGGGAGTAATAGGATCTCATTGGGTATTTGATTGTGCGGATTCATTACGTGTCCAAATAGCTATTTTTATGGAGAAGAAGAATATCATATGATAATGATTAGTTCAAAAACTCAGGTCATTGTCGTCACTGAAGCTTCGAAAGTAACAGAATAATTTTATATAGATATCTACGTAATATGAATGACTATTTGGAAGTTGGAACTATACTTTGGATTGAAATAATTTTTTTATCTTGAAACATAACAATGTAGTTCTGTTGGTGACGACGGCATGCGTTAAGTGGCGGCGGCGGCGGCGGCAGGAGTATAGTTCGAACGATGTAGGGATTTTGAGATGATGACCTAAACTTTTTTTTCTTTCTTTTTTATTTATTTTTTTCCTTTTTCTTTTCCTATTTAAAATAAAGGGTTCCAGTTTATTGAAAAAATTATGTGCATTTGAAGTTAGGAAGTCGAGCAAACTCGATATTTTTGCAACATGTTTGGTCCCTGTTTGACAACCATTATTTGAGTAAATTGAAGTTTTGAATAGCGATTTTTTGGAGAATGTGTGATTAAAAATGAGAATAACGTGCGCGCGCACACATACACATATATATGCTTTTTATATTTAAAACTTAACTTTACTACTCCAAATAAAAATATTTATTATTTTTTCTATCTTTTATTTTTATTAATTTCCCTCTAAATTATTATATTATTTTTTCATCGAAAATTGAAATACTCATAATACATTTAGGGCGTGTTTGGTTGGCTTCATTTTTCAATCCAAATTCTTACTTTTGCGGTGTTTGATTGATAATTTTTTCCATAAAAAAATATTTTTCAACTTTTGGTTACGGGACCATATTTTTGTCGAAAACAAAGAAAATATTTTCTTTATGGTGTGATGGTTTTTATTTTTCAAGTAATTTAGGGTTTGTTTGGTACAGCTTAAAATTCAATTAAAATTGAAAATATAGCCGTTATTGGGTCTCACTCGTATAATAAAAGTCAACAATAACGGCTAGTTTTTCAATTTTAATCCGATTTTAATCTCTACCGAACACGCCCTATATTTTNTAGGGTTTGTTTGGTACAGCTTAAAATTCAATTAAAATTGAAAATATAATCATTATTGGGTCTCACTCGTCTAATAAAAGTCAATAATAACGGTTAGTTTTTCAATTTTAATTCGATTTTAATCTCTACCAAACACACTCTTACTCTCGCTTTCTCTCTCTTATTTATTCCTTCATTTTCATCTACTCACCAATAAAAAATGAACAAGTATAATATTTTTTAGGTTGGAAAGTAAATAAATTAATAATTTCTAGATAAATAAGTTCTGGATAATTAAATTGTTTAGATTTTTTTTTTCCATGCAAATTCTATGCTCACATCAAACGTACCATTAATTATAGAGAGTGAGATTGAATTTGGAGACTAAAGAATCAAACTCACTCACTATTTTAAAATATTAATCTAAATAGTGTCTTTAAACATAATTTTAAAAGTTAACTCCTTAAAATAGAGAGTATTTTATGTTTAAAGAATCTCTTATGTCCATGTTTGGGCTCCATTAAAAATAAAATTTACAGAAAATGTATTTTGAAATTAAGATTTTTTGAATAATATGTGGTTAAAAATAAATAAAAAATTGTATTTATATGTAATATTAATTTATTGAAAAATGTATTTTTGAAAATAAAAGAGAAAAAATGCATTTTTCAAATAATAGAGCCCAAACAAGGGCTACATGCTCTTGAAAGTAGTCTTAGGCAAAAAAATCGAAAAACCAACCAAACCAATCAAATTGAGCCGATTTGGCTCGGTACGACACGGGTAATTGGTTTGGTTTGAAAAAAAATCATGGTGGGTCAATTCAACCGTGGTATGAAGCCTCAAACCGCTGGTTAATTAAACCGACACAACCCACTTATATGTTTACCTTTTTTTTTTTAAGAAAAATAAAAATCAAAAGATGAGTCATACTCTCATAACTTTATCTTGATTTTCTTGAATCCATAATGTTGCCAGTAAGTAATGGCACTGGAAATTTTCTTTCACAAGCTCATTATGTTATATTTAGCATTTTTTCCCTACTCAGGCATCCAAGCTTCATAATGCATAGAAAAACAACAAAATTCTTAAGTTTTATGTCGATTTGTCTCTATTAACTTGATTTTATTCATTAGTCAATTGTTCTTGAAATATAAAGTTAGAGTGTGTTTGATAGATATTATTGAGAAAATAATGTACTTTAAATAGTCATACGATGGAAAATATGTTGTTAAAAAGTAAGGAAAAGTTATTGATGTGATGAAAAATATTATTTTATTGAAGAATACATGGTTAAAAATGAATTTGAAATAATGTATTTTTAAAAAACGTGTATCAAACATGGACTTAACTAGTTATATTTGTTCTTATAAATTTATAATTTAAGTGGACTCAAAGTCCACATATAAAAAAAAATTCAATTTGGACTAAAAGTCCAAACCAAGCCAAATAAAACATATTTGGTTTGGATCGGTTTAGTTTAAGAGTTAGAGTGGGTTGATTTGAGTTGAAATTCACCAAAATCGACTAATTTGATTTTGATTTTAAGCTGAAGTCGAAATCGACCGAAGTCAAACTATGCCCATTGCCCAAGCCTACTTGAAAGGTTCCAATAAAAATAAACCTAAAGATTGCAAGTGGGCCATGTGGTGAAGAGGCTCGCTTTTCTTTCCGTTAACTAAACCGCGGCCAGATCTAGGGTTAGACAACACTCCCGAATCGAATCAAATCAAACCAGACCCGAGCCGAGCTGAACCGAATCGAGTGATTATTCTTAAATTAAATACCCGAACGTGTATTTGAATCGAGAACCGACGAGTTTGGTTCGATTTTCGGTTCTAGACCAAGAATCGAATTTCCCCAATTTTTAAAAATTTTCATCTTAAATAAGTCAAATTATTTTATTTTTTTAAAAATAAATTTGCTAACTAATTAATTTAGTCCAAACCCAAAAAATGACTTTACTATTTCTAATTTCCAGCCAAACTCAACTTAATCAAATTAACCAAAGTTTTACAAAAATCTCTTATTCAAACGTAATGTCGTTTCTGTTGTTCTAATATTGTGAACTCGCAATCTTTCACTTCCTGTGATTTTAACAATCAAATTTATGTAAAACTCAACAAAGAGATGTGCAAAAAAAAATATCGCGAGATTGAACTACGTTATTTTGTAAGAGCGAATGTTGAACATGTCATATTCGAATTAATGTAACGTTGTTGTAACATAAAAAAAAATTAATTATACGAAACCCGGGAATGAAATCAAACCTAACTGAACTGAATGAAACTGAACTTGAACGATTTTATAATTAAATTTGGATCTAATAGTTCTATTTCCTACGTACCCAAAAATTCGAGTTTGATTTCGTTCTCTTTAAAATCAAACTAAACAACCGAACTATGCTCAATCCTAGCCAGATCCCCCCCATCGTGAACGTGGAACCCGCCTAAAACTTTCAACATTACAGATTCAACCCCAATAAATAATTAATACGCACAGAGTTCAAGCGTGCCTCTCCATTTCGCTGTCTCCTTCGTTTCGAAGGAACAAAGGATTAGCAGTCATGGAGTTCTCTATAAGTACTACTGCCACGGCACTGTATTTTCTGGTCTCGCTCTTCGCAACTCACGTGACTGCACTCGTAGGTAACTCCCAACATTCCTACTAAATCGCGTCTCTTTTCGTTTTCCAGGAAGAATTTTGATCGAGTGTTTGCCGTAAGATTCAGTTTTATTCTGATAGAATATTTCGATTATTGATGTGCATGTTTAGCATAAATTTAGCCATATAATAATGTCTGCGTAGAGAATAAGCTGTTCGGTAGTTTTGCTCTATGGTTAATTTGAACTATATGTATTGTACCTTTTGGTGTTGCTCTCCACCTTTCACATGACTACACTCGTAGGTAACTCCCGGTGTTCCTAACAAACCATGGATGTTTCGTTATTTTGAGAATGTCGATTTGAGTGTTTTGCCCTGAGATTCAGTTTCATTCTAATAAAATATTACGATCACTAAGTTTTTTTTTATTATTGATGTGTATGTTTAGTATAAATATAGTCATATAATATTGTCTGCATAGAGAATAAAAGAAGCATTATTGGTTGTTTTTCTTTATGGTTAATTTGTACTATTTTGTTGCTTTCTTGTGAAATTTGTTGTGGATTTTTTGTTGGATGTCGCAAAATTAACTCTATCATGGTAACATTTGAAATTTGAACTCGAGAAAAGTTCGTGAAGTAATGCACTTTTCGGAATATTGGGTTAGGGCCGTTAGGCAATAATATTTATTGAATTTTATTCTTCTTCACGCTTTCCAAGTTGATTTTATTCATTTTATCAAAATTTTCATCATTATATGATTGAATTTGCTAACCTGTAAAATATGTGGGAAGCACTGAAAAGTTTGCAATAGTAAAAATTTAAAGAACTCATATAAGGCATTGATTTGAACGCCGAATTAGTTGATCAAACAATAAGAAATACACTTTGATACATGATATGAGATGAGGAGGAAGGAATCTCTATGTATAGCACATTTTGTTTTCTAGCATTGGATAGAAGATACATTCATTAGCTGAATGGTAAACGGATATACATGGCATGGCTGCATTTTAATGGTAATTACCCCACATTTTTGACCAGTTTAGATAAAGTGCATTTGGAATAAATTGAAATTTGGTTGTTTGCTGTGCAATATCCTCCAATAATATCTAATGTTTCTGTCTTTAATCTCACAGGTGTTAGTGCGGAAAATAAAGTGGTAAATGTGACTTTAAGCCCTCTTGTAGAATCTCCACGATATAAGGATGTAAGACTATGCGAGCGAATCCAAGTGTCTGGTTTATCAAGACTAAAAGTTGGGAGTTATTCAAGTGCACGCTGGGTCACCTTGTTTCCAATTTCGGAAGGACTTCATAAGAAAATTCAGTTTTGCTTCCACAAGTAAGATAAAAGGGAAAAAGTTTGCCATTGAATTTTGGCACGTCACATGTTGAATTTTTATGTCTGCAGATAATTGTATGTCAACAAGAAGCATTTTGCAGGAATTCTTCACTTGGACTGTGTCATTGTGAGAATGCTAGCTGGAAAAGCATGCAGCATGACGTGTCAAACTCTATCATTTCACAATACGAGGACAGATACATTGATGTGAAGTTCGTTTCTATCATTTCACCATATGAGGACAGATACATTGATGTGAAGTTCGTTGGTGACTTTTCTGCTTTGGAGCCTGTTACCGTTACTGTCACTGTTGCAGAAGGTCATGCTCATGTCTGCTCATGCTAGAGTTTTATGCAATCCTGTTGTGTCATCTGTTTTGACATCTCCCTCCCTCTCTCTCACTGTGTGCAGAGTTTCAGAGATGGCGTCTACTTTGTCTTGCTTTTGGTTTTGTACTATTGTTGCTGGCACCAATTGTTAGTAGCTGGGTTCCTTTTTATTACAGCAGTTCAATGGCTATAGGAGTTTGCCTTGTCGTCATAATCCTTCTCTTCCAGGTGCCTTCATTTATTAGATCTGATTTGCAGTTACTTTGGTTTCCTTTTGAATGATGAATTGATACTTATTTTTTCTTTTCTTTTCCTTTTCTTGATTTTCTTTTCATATCTTATTGTATTGCTATAAGTGCCATTCTTAATGTACTAAGAAAGAAGTCACATACGTTATGGAATATAAGGCTCGTACAAATTTTTGAGCATGAGGTCCAAGTGAAAACTGTAGATGACTATGAGCCATAGCATCTTGTTTCTTATTAATCAATTGCCTTAGGTTCCCAAGGAAGAAGAAATAGGAGGAGTCAAATGGGAACTGATCACTTCTCCGAAAGATAACAACCTGATTTCTTATGGCTTAGACAGGAAGGAAATTGGTCTTTTTGCTTTGTGGAATAAATGGATTGGTTGGGGATATGGGTTTCTTAGTCGAATTCTTAATTATAGAGGAAGACGAGGGTAAATGCAAGAGTTGTACTTTGGAATAGTGATGATAAAGTGAACAGGAACCGGACCAAACCGTTAGGTTTAACTTTGGATTTTTCTGAAACCATGTTAAAACGGTTTGGTTTGAAAATCAGTTCAAAATCGGCCAAATAGGACCGCTTACACCCCTACATTGTACTTTTTGTTCCATTTTTGTGCATTATTAATTTACATAAAATGCATTACTGGACTTTAAGGAAAGTCAATAATATTAGTCTATTAGTGGATGACATTTTTGGAAATCTTAATGCCATCTTTATTGTGTTATAATTACTAGCTTGCATTTGGTGGATCCAGAAGTTGTCTTGTCAAGTTGATTTATGAGCAGGTTTTCCGAACTCTGCCTCATCAAGCTTGGAGGTTGCACCTTTATGTGATTGTTAATATTTACGCCATCTTTGTTGCCTGTGTACCTCTAGATTATTGAGTTTTAATATTTTTAGGTAGTAGTTGTATTAGCCAAAAGGTGAACAAGTGTTTCATTTTTTGTTTGTCGCATTCTAGCTGGTTACGGTTCTTTTCTTTACAGTTACATTTTTGCAAGTGTATACCTCCATTCAATATGGCGGTCTCCTCGTTGGGAGCTCTGTTCTGCTCTTCTTTTTTTAAGCAGTCAATGTTGTTGTCCTTGCCATTAAACAAGCCATGCCTTTGCTTTTGCATTATTGTGCAGGGAATGAAATTGTTGCCAACTGGCAGGAAAAATGCTTTTTACCTCATGATATATGGTTCAGTGGTCAGAATTCCTTTGTGCTCTCTTTCTCAGATTGTCGGTATGTATAATCTGTTATTCGCATAGCTTAGGTTGTACTGTTTTCCAGCTTGGTGCAGGATCTTATCTAGTAAATCAATTCTTAAAGTTTGTCAACTCTATTCTTGTCAATTTTGGGATCAGTCAAGAGATGCACAACCCTGTAAGCATTCATGCCTTCCATTTTGGATGTTATTTCATGCAATAAAGATGTCATTGTCATGTCTTGTAGTTTTGTAACTTTTGTTGGATGCGGATCTATATCGTTACGATATTTTTATAAGTTTGGGAAGATTGCCACTTTCTGATTATAAAAAGACAAAAAATGCTGTAATCCATATGCTTTTCTATTAGTTTCTATGACTATATGCTGTTCTTCTTTTCTTTCCTTTTGCTTTGGTCATAAACCCATGATATTTGTTCACAGGGAGCTATATTTTTGCTGGTTGGAATTATCCTTGCTGGAGCTGGTTGTGGATATTGGCTTGTACGGAAATTTGTTGTATCAGAAGATGGAACTGTAGATGTCGGCATAGCTCAATTTGTAAAATGGGGTATACGGATAATTGGCGTGACCTCTATTTTCCAGGTTGGTTTTCAATGCACTATTATGACGTGAATAATGTTTATAGGATGATGGACTCATGCATATTTACTACGATATGGATAAAGAAGCTTTTCTGGATATGCATACAAATCTCTGTATTTTGATTTCTTAGTCTTTTAGGACATCACATTTTCTGTTTATCGACCTATAAATAATTCTTGCGGATAAAATACTTGATTATATCACTTGATCACTTGATGAAATAGTAACCTATTTCTCAAATAAGATGCATCTGGTTGCTTATGCCAATTCAGTTTGATTTTTTAAAATTATTAATGGGATTATAGTCAAAATGTCCCTCTTCATTTTCTTTTACTTACGGTGAACTTTTAGTTTGTGTTGCGGGTATTGATTTTTTTGACTTGCTGATTATATATTTTACATGGATACTTTTGTTTTTGAATTTCTATTGTTTTGACTAATTTACTTAAGTGACATTCAATGCCAGAGCACATGTGATACTCCTTTGGCAGTAGTGCTACTTGGTTCTTCTTTGGCAACTTACTACTCTATTACTTCCAGGAAGTGGCTTCGCCCAAGGTAAGCCCCTATGGTTATCATTCATCACCCTTTTTGTGTCTCGACACAAATAATTTGTATTCCCTTTATATTTTCACTCGATCTCTCTCAATCAACCGATGATTGCTACCTGTACTGTTGAGCATATTATAGGATGGTTAATGGTTTCTGAACATTGTAGTTTACTTGTCCTATTAGTGAACTTAGATGAGGCATTTCATGGATGTTTTACTATCTTCCGGGTTTTATGATCTAAATAGTCTTTGCATCATGTTGTTAATGGTGTTAATGAGGAGAAAAATAAACTCGATTAAATGATGGTCATGGAAAAGATTCAACTTTGAAGAGAGTTATTTGTTATCAGAGTAATAATATTACGTCCCTGTTTGGTACCAATTAAAATTTCGATTTTAATTTAAGTCAAAGTCAATAATTCATTTCAATTACATATTTTATGGGTTTCACAACGTTTTAACCATACATTTCATCAACTTCTATCTAAATCTACTAAACATTTTATTTTAATGCCCACCAAAACTAGGGCTATATGTGTTGGTAGAAAATGTTTTTTTAATTTTTAAGCATCTGTTTGGGCTCCATTTTAATTTTAATATATTTTTATCTTTCTTCTTTTCAACTGCGCATCTTTCAATAAAATAATATTACACGTAAATCCAAAACTTTCTTCTTCTTTAATCATACATTCTTAAAAAAATTACTATTCCAAAATACATATTTTCCAAAACCTCGTTAAAAAGGAGCCCAAACAAGAGCTATAACTATTTGTTTGTTCCAGTGCAGGGAATTTACATGTTCTGGAAACAGGAGCTCATGGTGATGGAGTAATGAATGAGCAAACAAGAACTGTAAGCAACGTGCAGAGTTCTTAAGCAGGTCTGGAGCAATGAAAATTCAAGGAGCTCTATGGAATAGCCCCAAGAGTCCATCTGTATGGTCTGATTCACCAGTTAAAAGTACATGTTGGAGATCCCCTTTCCTCCCTTTTTACGCTCCTTCGTTACTACATATTTTACACCAAAATGATATGTTTGTATATTAGTGGCCATATATGATATATTTATGTAGGAGTATGTACAAGCATGGAAAACACCACCTCTATGAATAATATATATATCTCCGATCCCACTCCCGCTCCCATTGAGTACAATCTTTAGTTTTTTACCTTTTTTTTAAAATTATATTGTTCAATACGTTTAATATTATTCTCCTGGATTAATTTTACTCGAGTATTTCCTAGACCAAATTCTGAACCAACTTGATGTAAAGAGGTGTGTATAATTCAAAAAAGTCCATTTTAAGATGCTTTTAATTCCTTGTACAATTAGACAAACTACTGGAGGCAGATTTGTTAATTTACAGAATATAATATAATATACAAACTTGAATTCAAAAGTACATATCAAATACATCATAATCATACTGATGAGTTGATATACAAGATAAACTGCGGAAGGTTTTCCAAAAGTAACGTGAAAATGGCACCAAACACAAATAATAGAAGGAAAGCTAACAATATCTTTCCAATGTACAGAAAACTCAAAGCCGATTGTGATGCGCTCTTCATAGAATTTGATTCATCAACATCCTGCAAAGGTGCCAGTATTTCATTAGGCCAATAGTTTGTGCAACTATGAAATATCAAAAAGCTAGAGATTTAGCAGCAAGGCTGAAATATTTGGCTTCAGTTAAGAAAAAAAGCTCGGAGGAAAAAGTAAAAGGAGAATACATTATCGTGACTTTCAATCACATCCCGACTTGTCTATGAAATTACAAATTGAAACTGTACTTTGTATGACTGATGCTATACTCATATAGAGTAAGACTTGCTAACAAGGAGTATATTCAAAGGTCAGCAACTAAGTCACACCCAGTACTTATGACTAAATTTCAGATAGGCGAATGATGAACCCTTGACAGCAGCTTTTTGTTCCTAATACAGATAATAATCCTGTATATCAAATGCTATGAAATATAACCAAGAACATATCATGTACTAAGCAAAATAACTGTTGTTTTCTTTTCTTTTTCCTCTTCGTTGTTGGGGCTGATAGGGCTAATGAGAGGATGACAAGAAATTTCTAATAATCTAGTCAGGTTCAAATGGAAGATTTAGGAAATTGAGTAATCTAACACTAGTTTCTTGTCCTTTTCCTACTTGCACAGTTCTTGAGAAAGTCTAATTTAGCACGAGGTCAATATTCAACGGTAAAAGATTGCGATTGGATAGTTCTAATTCATCCCTTTTGGCCACAAATTCAACTCATTATCTCTCCACAAGCCTCTATTTAGTATTAAGAACTAAGAACAAAGGCATTATTAAGAAAACAACATACTTGTTGAGTGCTTTTATTGAGGAAGATGTTTTGTGGCAAAGAATTAAAATTGATATTTGCTATGGTCTCACGAAGGATGATTTTCTTGACATCTATTCATAAACAATGCGTTAAAATCTGGAACTATAACTCCCATATCATCAAAGACAGAAAATTTCACATGCCAAACTATATAAAGTTACAACCATATCCATATGATTGAGGAACTGTGCCAGATTAATTCTTTGCTTATTTCTTCTCACATTTAACTCTTACCTATGCAATTGGAACCTCAAATCATGGCATATGAGTTACAAGTTCTTAGTAACCTAAAATATCATTTGCACAAAAGCTAACACTAACATAAATTCAACAACCCCTTGGCCTTTCTAAGCCAATACTTAGAGCAGATCTTACTATTCATGAACTTTCTTCGTCCCTCCTCTATTATCTAGTCGATCACAAATTCCAGAAAAACTCATACGTATAAAAGATTCGAACCTTGGCATCTGCTTTCTGCGCTCTTGTAGGGCGAATGTGTACTCCAGTCCCATCATCTATGACAAGAAAACCGTATAAACAATCAGAAAGAACTTTCATTTTTGATTAATTATCTAATAAGAAGTCAAGTTAAAATCAAATAAGGAAATTTCTACACCAAATCACTCTTGTACCAACATAACAATACTTGTACTGATTGAAAAATCACTCATTATCGAGTTAAGTGTTGAATAAAAAAATTTAAGTAAATAAACTCTCTAAAAGGCTTAAGATAAATTGTGCCAGTGTCAGGTCTATTTATGGAAAAACTGTGCAGCAAATAAATTCTCCAACATCTTAAGCTTCTAAAATGATAAGATGGCATAGTTAAGAGCATGAGCACGAAAAGTGAGAGCATACACATCACACTACCATTTCGTTCAACAACAGTTTGCAATTTCCAACCGGGCCCATAGTCTACAACAACAGATCTAGGGCCAAAGCTAACGGGTTCCTCTTCCTCCCCTTCTTTGACTGCCTCAATATGGGATGCCAACGGAATATTACCACCATCGCCACCATTACCATCACTAAGAAGCTTCTTATTTATCAAATTCACGGCGAAACTCGCCTCAGTATCCGCCGCAAATCGCCGGGTCTTGCCGGAACTCTTACATATCACTTCCACAAACTGCAAAACTCAAAACACATAACACAAAGTAATCGTTATCAACCGATTTAGATATAACATACAGCACAAACCTCATGCAGGGATCTTAAATTTTGTTTTAAAAGTCCGTCTTTTGAGTGCTATAAATAAGATTAAGCACACGATTACAAATATGCAGCACAAAAACACACAGACAGAAGGGGGATTTGGAAACCTGTGGAATTTTTATCTCTGAATCCTCTCCGTCTTCAGCCATAAGAGGAGGCGTAAGCGATGAAAATTTTCAACTTTCAAAATTAGTCGTGATTGGGTACTCAAAGGTTAAGCTGGACATGGTCCGATTTCTTCATAATTGAATGAAACCAGAATTTTCGTTAATTTAGTAAATGAAACTTTTTAATTATGAAATCGTTTTGAGTCCGATTCTATTAGGTTCAATTCGATTTTCCGAATTCTGTACAATAATTTTTTTTTTTATATTTACAATAACGTTATATTAATTTGACTATGACATCAATCTTAACACTTACAAAATAACGTAGTTCAATCTCGTGATTTTTTTTATGCCTCTATTTGTTGAATCCTTCATATATTTGATTGTTAAAATAACATGATGACGAAGATAGCGAGTTCACAATAATATAACGACAAAACGATACTAATAAAATCAAATTTGGGTTTGGACTAAATTAATTAGTTATCAAATTTATTTTAAAAATATAAAATAATTTGACTTATTTTAAGATAAAAAAATTATGACGATTCGATTTTTATTTGATTTTACGATTCTTAATCTATAATCGAGAATCGAACCAAACTTATCTGTTCTGAATTCAGATACCCGTTTGAGTATTTAAGTGGGAAATATAAGCACAATTTACCATTATTGATTTCAATTATACTCATATTCCCTCCATTGTCGTCTCCTTGTTCTTCCAATCCTCCATGCTCCCCTGGTCCACGCACCTTATTTCCCGTCTAGTTCACCCTCCAACCCCATGGTTCTTCCACACTCCACCTCTAGTTTTCGCTCCTTGCTACTTTATTGGTTGGAGATAGGACGATAAAATATTTTTCTACTCTCATTTTTTTTTCCGCTTGAAATTATTAAGTCAGTGTTTGGTTTAGCTAAAATTCAAAATTTTAGTAGATTTTCATAGGCGTTAATGATATATGTGACAAACAAATTGATAAAGTGGTGAATTTTTTAAATATTGATTTCGACTTAAATTATTACCGACGTTTTTTTAGCAAAATCAATCCGGTGCTAATACAATTGTATTTTGTTTTTCTAAAAATACGCTAAATGTAGAGACGAACTTGGTACAGAGATTGTAGTCGACTCTTCCCAAAAGTAAAAAGTTGGAAACCAACTTATTACAACATGAAAAGTTTGATATTCGAGCTTCTGTTATTCGTGCACAGAAAAGTTATCTTCTTCAAAACTATTGTTGCTGATATTACTTGGTTCTTTGAGCTTCATCTGACTCTAAATGTAAAATCTTTGACATTCATCAACCGCCATTAACGGCCATCTGCAGTGTACCAGAAAGATAGCACTGTGTACATGCAGTAGGGGCCTGTTGGCCTTTTACTGATAATAATCACTTTTCAAATTATTGTTCCTCAATTATGGACATAACACAATCAGATCAAATTTAACATGTTCAGATCTCCATCAGGAAAAAAGATGAAATTATTTAACTTTTATTATGATTCGGTGGTTGGCTATGTGAATTCTTTTTCACTGTTTCGTTCGGTTCATTGCTAAATCATCATTACCAATCACATTAGGTGGGGTCGCTCTATTGAGTACGGATTTCTTTAGGTCTGTGCCAGTTTGACCTTTTACTTAATTTAAAGTGCATAGGAAAAACCAAGGATTAGGTGAAGTCATGACTTGTATTTAAGGAGACTCGTGTCGGTGTAGAGAGGCATTGTGGAAGTTAGTTCCCCCACTCTGCTCTCAATCTTTCGAATTTCCTTTTTCGTGATTGAGAATCCCCTCCCTTCCCCTCCCATACACAGAGAGGGAGAAATGGGAAGGCCTCCTTGTTGTGAGAAAGTTGGTATCAAGAAAGGTCCATGGACGCCGGAAGAAGACATCATCCTTGTCTCTTACATCCAAGAACATGGCCCCGGAAACTGGCGTTCAGTACCTATAAACACCGGTATCTCAGTCATCCACAATTAGTCGATTTTAATCTTCATCGAATAAATTATTTTCAAGCTTGTTTTGATTTAACTTCCCTTTTTGTTTAAGGTTTGTTGAGGTGTAGCAAAAGCTGCAGGCTTAGATGGACTAATTACCTGAGACCTGGAATCAAAAGGGGAAATTTCACTCCACATGAAGAAGGAATGATAGTCCATCTCCAGGCTTTATTGGGCAACAAGTAATGTTTTCGGAACCCTAAATTTTGTCTCACATAATTCTGTAAAATGTCTAACAAATAATTATATAGAAATCCATTTTTTTCTTCATGATAAAACCAATTATGAACTAGAATAGACTCAAGTTTGCCCCACACATGACAAATTTTTTGAAGTAGCTTCGTTACACCTTACGTCTCAATTATTTTCATCACTATTTCTGAAAGCTTGATTTCTCCTCTGGGCAACCTTGGTTGAACCATGTGAGCAAATATTTCATAGTAGCCTCGTTAGCCGGAACATCTGTATTATAACCCTCTTATGCTTTATTTTAACCTGCTTTTTTGGATAGATGGGCAGCTATAGCTTCATATCTTCCACAAAGAACAGATAATGATATCAAGAATTACTGGAACACCCACTTGAAGAAGAAGATAAGCAAGTTTCACTCAACTTTGGATCCCCAAACGGCATCTAATTCAACCATTTTTCAGTTTACGTCCAAGAATTACACGGATAATTCTTCAGTATATGCCTCAAATGCAGAAAATATATCAAGACTCCTAGAAGAATGGACGGGATCATCTTCAAAAACTATCACTGCCCCTAATGGAAATCGCGAAGAATTGCCACGCATTATCAGTACGAAAAATAGTCGAACTGAATGTAGTTCTTCTGCTACACCATCATTTCAATGTTATAGACCACAGGTTGATCAGGAAGGCAAAAATATGATCCCTACTGATGAATTTGAATCTATATTGTCATTCAATAACCTAAATGCCACGGCCTGGAAAAATTTGTCCTGCTATTCGAATCAAAGAGGTTCTGAAAGCAGTGACATTGATCAGAATACCAAAGCCGAAAACAATCCTCCATTGTCATTTCTTGAGACATGGCTACTGGATGAAACTGCAGGTCAAGAAGTGATGGAACTGCCACAAATATTCTAGTTCAATCAAAAGTAACCTATGGAGAAAATTCGATGCAGAAATGGAAAGGATCCGTATGAATTTTCAGAAGCTAATCTCATGCTAGGGTTCCATAAAGTTGGATATCTCTACTGTTTTTTTTTTGCCCTTTTTAACAACTTTTACTTTATTACATATTGTTTCTTGAAACACTATTTGAAGCGTTTTATCTATCTATTGTCGTCTGTAACCTTCTGATAAATTATTAAATCAAGAATGAAACAAGAATTTAAAAATAGGTAAAAATAAGTTACTTTTAAGTAAATATTTACTTCCATACAAAATTTGGACCTGTATATTTTTCTTACTTTTAATTAAAAAAGTTATTTTGTCGAATTTGCTTAGAACTTGGATCAATCACATACCAATCACGACTACCAGTATACCACAGGTGATGTAAACCAACCTTGGATATCATACTACGAAGCCATATTAATTATGACCGATGAGTAGAGACGGAGAAATGAATAAGAACATTAAACCTATAGTAAAAGCACCCATTAAATCCACAGCAAATGACAGAGAGTATACATGTCAGAGGTAAAGTCAATGCAAACCCACAAAAAAGTAAAATCAACATAATTTTATGCCACTTTTGCAGGGATAATTAGGAGATAATTTGTGGTCAGTAGATATCAATAAGATGCAGGTTGATGAAAAGAATTTGACAGAAATATTGCTAAAATGAACAAAGGTTTTACAATTAAAATGTAGTACAATTAATAAAAATTAATTTTGATGATTATTATGTGAATATAATTATCCAAAATAAGATATAGACCCTTTATTATGGGTATGGCTAAGCCGAAGAAGTTTACTTTTTTGTAAAAAAAAGTAAGTTATTCAAATATGTTTGAAATTAAAAATTACTTAAAAGTGATTTCTCGTATTTTAAGGGTTAGCAAACATTTTAAATCTCAATTTACGTTACGTATATCGATCTCCGATGGAAGAAGTAGAACGATAGCCATGGAATATACACAGAAGTACGTTATTTCTCATATGTTTGAATGTAAGAAGTTATTTAAAAGTAACTTTTTTCAAGGTCAGCCAAAAATGCTCCTCAAAATGTTTGGAGCTCGACTCACATTAGATTTTACGTATTCTCAAACGACCAAAGAAGTAAAAAGATAGCCATTGTATGTAGTGGACGGCATTGTGTCACGGAAGTCTTGTTGCTGAATGAGGTAAATGCTTGGAGTTCCCTTCCTTCCTTCCTTCCACAATACTAGAAGAGGGAAACATGTGAACTCCTTTGACGTTATGGGGTGGGAAGCTCAAAAATGCTTGCTGGATCCACATATACCATAAAAAGAAATTGTAAAACTGGGTCGAATTTTAATTTTATCCGTATTATAAATAGTACATTGAAACACTTCATTTAAGAAATTAAGCTTTTACCGAGAGTATAGATTTATTTATTTATATTTATATTTTAAACAAATTTTTTAGTTCAAGAAAATAGGAAAAAAATACAGGCATTCTTATCTCGCATACTTGTACATCTACTAATATACAAGAATATATATTCACCAATTAATTGTATGTCATGTCATCAGTGCTAAACACTGAGCATCGATATAAAAGATCATTTCTCTATGTGCGTGTGTTACTAATTTTGTTGGTCAAATCTCGTCCATCATTCAAATCAAGGGATTTTTATTATTAAGTTTGCTCGTGAATTCCAATCTCATTGATCTTTTAATAAAATTTAGCTTCTTCTTTTTCTTTTCAATAATGTCTAATATTGTCATAAATTACTGGTTATAATTCTAAAAAGATTGAAAATACATGTATAGCAAATTTTGTTAGTTGTCATATTTAATTTTATTAATTCTAACCAGGGGCAGACCGAGACCATTTTTCTTGTGGGGTCAAAAACGAGAATTCAAAAATGTTTAGGTAAAAAAAAAAACTCACAGGAAAACTCGAAAAAAAAAAAAAAAATCATTTGACCCCACATGACCCCATGTGGGTCCGCCCCTGATCACAAGGCATAATTTTCAGAGTAAATAATCTCTTTAAAGCATCACCAACTTTTATTTTATCTATGTAATTGCCTTCTCCTTCTCTGGACATAAGAGTATATCACTCTCCCTTTTGTACATGAAGATCATATCAGTTTGTAGTTAAGGATAGTGCCAAAAATCACATGTTGGTGTAGCTTACATTGTGGATATGCAATCACAAGGCATAATTTTCATAAATATTTACTCAACTTTTTCAAGAAAGCGTGAAATTATTAAAAAAAAAAAATCCCTTCAACTTACACCTAGAAAATTGAATTGATGACATCATCCATTACAAATTAATGACTTCATTTTCTAGACGTTTTTCACAGGAAAACTCAAAAAAAAAAAATTTTTTTTTTTTTGTGGGGTCATTTGACCCCACATGACCCCATGTGGGTCCGCCCCTGATTCTAACTTAACAAATATTTTAAATGAAAATAAATTGATACATTACATCACTTTCCACATTATCACCAAAACTACCCAGCAATAACCATGGGTTGGCATGCATGTGATATAAAAACTATACCTTTATCATGACAGAAACAGAGTTTGATATTTGGTCAAGGGACCATTCCATGCAAAATAACAAACCCTATATTACTAAGGCATACCTAAAAAGTAAGTACATGAGATGAATTTATTTTTTTGATGACACATGGCACAATTACAGGATGCCACGTAGACAACAAGAGTGCCCCTTCAATCAATTGAGATGGGGGGAAACAATATTGCTACAGTGACACATTCATTGACAAGAGGACACGTGTTAATTCATGATTGGATATTGTGAAAAAATAAAAAATAAACACCCAGACAAGTACTCACACCTGTCACCCTACCCATGTCAACGTCCCTGTCCAATGAGCATTATTCGAAGGAAAATATTATCAGTGGTCAAACTTAATTTGTGGATCAGTCAACAAATATTATAGGTTATTTGGCTTCCTAGGTACTCTCAAAACCAAGTAAATTAATAGCCTTCAACCTAGGGTTAATTAAGAATTTGACCAAATGCAACAAGAAAAGCAAAATATGGATATGAAACTTAGCATGATTATGAAACATATAGCCACGTCAAAGACACTATATTGTTCTATGCAAGTAATAAACACTCAATATTGAATCCATTTATTCCAAGAAATTAATTGAATTTTATCGAGTGTCAATTTGAAATATAGTCTACTCTTTCACATCTCTACGTTGTCGAACTATTTATCGAGAATACTATTTAGTAGAAATATTTTGACCAAGAACCAAATACATCATAGTCCAGAAGTGTTGCTCAAAATCCAAAAAGGCTAGGATACATATATAACGAATAATTAAAATTTGTACCAACCTATTTTTACTAGATGATTTGTTATACTGACCATTAGGTCATTGCAATTATGACCATAAGCATAGCATAATTGAGCCCATAATTTATCTTGTACAACTAATTTTAAATGAGTATTTGACTAGTCAAATTTGAACACTTTAGTTAATCAATCGTCACTCAAGCCATTTTTCTTTTTCTTTTTCTTTTTCGTTCTCAATCTTTGCTCGGAGTAGTAGCTCAAACCTTCCACTAATTAGCAGATGTTACTTTTTTGGACGATTTCCATCCAAATATGTCGCCAAATGGGTTTGCCGAACCCTTTCCTTTGGAGCAACTTGTGCCACTCAAATCTACTTACCACCGTAATGCTATAATATTTGCAATTGAATTGATTGTCCCAAATTGAAATGAATAGCATAAATAACATTGAAAGAACATTTAAAGACAAAATAAAAGCATCAAATTAAGTGGGCATATCTACCTATGTTCTTGCACCAGCCTGTCGATCATGTGGAATACTTAATTTCAAATATTATTCGTAATGAAGTCTATTAATATGTATCTAACGTGCCTTCACCTTTTAAATCATTGTATCGTGAAAATATGTCACACATATACATATAATGACCCTTTATCTATTTGGAGAGCCATCATAAAATAAAATTGAATTTTGAGCTATTGAACACCTGATTTGATTCTTTTAAGACCATATTTTTTTTTGGAAAATATCTAGAACAACCTAATAGTATGTCGATTGGCTAAGTGTAAAGGAAAGGCTGACTCTGCTGCAACGGATCAGTACTATGCTTGATAACTTGAGGAAACGTCGTGACAGTTGATATCAAAGCACAGTTTAAAATATCAAGTCATGGCTAGTGGAAATCCTGAGGCCAGTACTGTGGAAGAGATAAAATGGGAATCTTGATTCGTTCGATGTCTCATTTGTACTCTAAAAAAAGGAAAATGAGTATGCTCGGTCGGTTCTATTAATTCCATTCTTTCATTTCAATTCACATATCATATGTAATGTTTGAAATCGCTGATGAACAACCAATCCTTGTCCAATAACCATTATGAGTGGGACATTCCAACTCGGCCCATCAAATTTTTTCAATGAAAAAACCACATATTCTTCACAAAACTAATTAAACCTTCTCAAGAGTGATCAAATATAAGTAGAATATGTTACAAAGCAAAAAAGCAAGTCAAAATTAGCATAATTTGAGCGATTTAAAAGTCCGACCTCATTGGTGTTTATCGATAGATGTAACATATGAAACACATGGAGTAAAAAAAGGTTTATATGCGCGACTTTTTAAATTTATTTGAAATAGTCCTTTTTCTTTTTCCTTTTTTTTTTTGTCTCTTAATGTTTTTAAAGGAAAAATGTTATGTTAGTATCTAACATAAAGCGACGGATGCACTCATTATTACAAATTTTAATTACAACCAAGGTGCTAGTTAGGAAAATTATTTGATTTTTATAAAGGTGCTAGTTGGAAATGTGAGCAACTGGACTAAATGGGCCTGGTTTACCCCTCAACCCAATGTCATATGGGCCCCCAAAATGAGTTGCATTCTGATCCAATACAAGGACTTGTCTTATGGGCCCCTATTAAATTTTACTCAAAAGGTTTTATGTCTGAGTAACTTTAGCTGAAAAATATATTTTTATAAAAGTTAAAAGAATTGTGTGATTAGAAAATCGATAAAAATCACGAGTCTCGTGAAACGACAAATTTTTTGGTGACCAACTTTTGATTTTTGTAGCATCTAAGGTCGAATTAAGTTAAGCCCCTGTTTGGTATAAATTAAAATTCAAGTTAAAGTCAACAATTAATTTTAGTCACATATTTCATAGGATTTCCAACATTTCAACCACACATTTCACCAATTTCAATCAAAATCTACTTAAAATTTGAGATTTTAATTTAAGTCAAAGTCAACATTTAATTTTAATTACACATTTCTTATGAGCCACAATGTTTCAACCACACATTACACCAATTTCAATCAAAATCTACTAAAAATTTGATTTTAATTCCCACCTCAATCTCTTTAGTCCAATTAGACCATTGTTGTCATCGTTGGCGCCGTGCAACAGCCATCCCTTACCTCACTTCTATTCCCCAAAAAATAACTAAGGTGAAGACAAGAGAGGGTAATATAGCAACTGGGTCCTCAACCTTTTATTGGATACGTGGGTCCCCACTCCCTCAATCTTTTGGAATTTGGGTCTCCAATTTCTCAACTTCATAGCATCTTGGTCCGAACGGGTTTATAATATTAACGCTAAAAAAAACAATTTGTATTAAAAAGACAATTATACACATATTTACAATTAAAATAATAAAAAAGGAATAAGATTTTTAAAAGGAAAACAAGCTTTCTTCCTACCTACCATAATGTGCCCCCTTCCCCATCCCCTCCCCCGTCTCCACCAACTCCAATTAGCCACCCTATATGAAAATAGAGAAAAAAAAATAAAAGAGAACATAAGGGCACAGATTAAGGGAGAACTAACACGAGGTAGATGAATTGGGGAAGCAAATAGAGAGGAAGGGAACAATGGGGGTTAGGGGGAATGAGGAGCAAACGAGAACTAGAGGACGAGTTAAAGAAAATTCATAGTTGGAGGGTACGGATCAACAATAGTGGGTTGTACATTTTCTTTTCGTTTAGTTTCTTCAATAAACTTGTCTTTACATCTTTTACTCCTCCAAACAATATTTCAACAAAAATTGATTGCATGTAACTTGAGAAATCCAAAATTAAAAGTTTAAGAATCTATAGCATAAAAATATTTTTGATTTGTTTGTCCATTATTCATAGACAAGGGACTTTTGCTGTAATAAAAGTTTAAAAATTAAAAATCCGAATATCATATTTGCAAATTGTCAAAACAGTCCAACGAAAGAATATGAATAACATTTCAATCACTTAAAAATTCAAAATAAGGAAAGAAAAAAAAATGAATGGGGAGTAAAAAGACAGCACGGGGCACAACCATATAGGAACGGCGAAGCCCAATTTTGAAAGAATAAGTCTTAATGTACACTTTTGTGTACATTAAGATTGACGCTCCTCTCACAATGGAGTGTGGGGTCCGTGATTTTTTAAATTGTGGGCCCCCC
>CAIGRT010102821.1:0-13010 GCA_903798405.1 Fraxinus platypoda | reverse complement strand
GAGAGAGAGAGAGAAACTATCGTGGGGGGGGGGGGGTGTGGGGGATGAATTGATAAATTAGAGTTTTAATGGAATAATTATTTAATTAAAATGATAAAAAAAAACTTTTTTTTTAAAAGATCAAAAACCTGATAAATGAAAAAGAAACTTGAAAACCTGATTTTTTAAAATGTGAAAGAAAAGACCTGGTTTCATGTAATTACCACTTGTTGAATTATGTCTAACCGTGCATCGAACATGAACGGTAAGTCCAATTTAATTTTAATAATTAACTTACATTATTTACTCTTTTAACCTTATAAAATATGCAGCGTTTTAAACGACTCTACATCTTAATTAATATACTAATGTTTGTGTGGTTGAAAAGTTGCGATTCCCATAAAATGTGTTGTTAAAATTAATTGTTGACTTTGATTGAAATTAAAATTTTAATTTCTAACAAACAGGGGCAAAGTAAAAATACTCATTTAATCATTGTATTTTTAAATAAGCAAAATAAATAATACTGTAAAAATGGGATTAAAATATTTAATTCTCACTTTGAAGCATGTTAACAATATATTCGGACAAAAATCAAGATTAAGATCAAGATTTTATTTATTTATTAAAGAAATGATAAAAATAAGATTGTGATTAAAAAAAATGTTAAGAATATAAATGTGATAATAAATAAAAGTTAATGAATTTTAATGTAATTAAAATATGATGTATTTATTAAAAAGAAATGTGATGTGAATGTATAATCGCCCTAATAATATTCCTAATATTGCAACATGTTCGTCCTATAAGGGAAACTGCAGGACAAGGACGGCGAATGTAATTAGTTACGCTATATAAAAAGAGAAATTGTACAACGTTAAGCCGTATTATTAAAGAGAAAAAGTTAAAATTTTATTTGCTGCAATGCTCAACTCAAATATGTCGGCACGTCCAACCAACCCCACCAGCCAGCATAACTAACGGGCCATCTCAACATATTTCTTCCATGTCTATTTATTGCGTTATTAATTCGGCCATTATTACATCACAAAATTAAATTAAATTAAATGGTTACCCAACTATTAACATTATTAGAATATGACACCTCATTAACTTTTTGTATAGTTTGTTTGACATTAATAATTATACTTTTTAATTTTAAATATGTTCGAATTGTTTCATTTATTGCTTATAAGTAAAAGAAGTTACTCATTTTGATAGTAATAGAAAAGTAAATGTTGTTTAGACAAAAAGTAACACAACTATGTAGTTTGTTACTTCATCTTGACTGTTACGAGAACAATTCTGTCGAGGAGAGAATATTGGGACACAACTTAAATAAAGAAAGGTGGCCAAGCAAGCCCTTTGCGGATCTCTTTGCATCGTCCCCTTTTATCTTCCTTCATAGTAAATATTTAATTTAAAATTGACTTATTTACTTGATCGTAATTTCTATGAGCTTAACCAAACATGCCATAGACATCCAAATCCCCCCCAAAAAATAATAATAATAAAAATTACTACTCTTCTTTCAAGTGCTATTTATGCCTAGGACCCAATCTTCACCCCACCCCAACCCCCCTCACACAATACAAAATATATAGCCATAACAAGTTCACTCCACTTCTCATTATACTAACAAAATCTCTTTCGTTATCCTCCAATGGCTCCCTCTGCCACCAAATTTTTCCTCCTCCTCCTTGCCCTCTCCTCCGCCGTGCATACTCGTGCACGAGGCAGCCAATCCTTCAACAAAATCCCTAGCACCACCACTTCCACCACCACCAATGTCGTCAAAATTACACAAAGCCCAAACACTAAAAAAGAAGAACCCAACAATCAACAGCAAGAACCTAGTTTCCTTCCTCAAAACGAAAATGTTTATGGCCTTTATGGTCATGAATTAGGCCAGCTCCCTCCTTCCACCGCAGCCGCCACCTCCACCAATATTGAACCCGAAACTACCAAATATCGCCCCAAAAACTACAACCCTGTCTCCTATGTTACTGAACCAGAAGACATGACTACATTCACTGAAAAAAGTTACACCGCAGGCCCTAACAACTATGGTGGCGGAAACTTCGATGAGCAGCCGCAAGGGCTGAGCGAAACAAGATTTATGGGCGGCGCAACCTCAAACCACCATGAGAATTACTACACAAATGGTGGCGGTAGTTACTACAACAGCCCGCAAGAAAATACCATGAGAGGCTACAGAAGAAACAATTATTACAACAATGGTGGCGGCAGTTTCAATGGCCAGCCTCTAGGGCTGAGCGACACCAGGTTTATGGGCGGCGCAACCTCAAACCACCGTGAGAATTACTACAGAAACAGTGGCGATATGAACGATTTCCAACAGCAAGGAATGAGTGATACAAGATTCTTGGAAAATGGCAAGTACTTTTATGATGTAAACAGTGAAAAATATAGCAGTAATCATCCATATGAGAGTTTGAAAGGAATTGGAGCAAGAAATGAATACAGAAATAAGAATTATAATGGCAATAAGGAGAATTCATATGACTACAACAATTCCATGGAAGAATTTCAGAATCACGATGAGTTGCAAGAAAGCCAAGATGAAGAAATTATGCCGTGAAGATAGACGTGATCTTTGATACGTGGATTAGATAGTAGAGAATAGTAACATCCCGTCTATTCAATACGTTCTAATCTATGTACCAAACATATGCACTCCGTTGATGAATGATTCTCGTGTTAGGTTATGGTTTATTAATAGGAAAAGTGAAGAATTGTTTATGTGGAATGTTATAATTTTTTTCAAAGTTCTTTTCAAGATTGAAGAATTGGATTGTGAACTTTTGATTTTGTATTTGGGTAATTATTAATTAAATAAATTATCGTATAGTTATTAAATATTGTATAATTTACGTCCACACCCATCTATTTACGTTATTGATGTTAGAGAAAATGTACTTGATGAATTTTAGGTTGGTGATTAAGTTTCACTTAATTGACGCTACTGAAAAAGTACACAAGCTCAAGATGATATTTAGATTTTGCAAACGAAAACTTTAAGGCAAGGAAATAGTTCTTTGAAGTCAAGACTTTAATATACCTAATTTAATGTAGATCGAGCTAAATCTTGTACAATTTCGAGCTACATTGTGCGTACGAATATATTTATAAACTATTGTACAATTTCGAGCTACATTGTGCGTACGAATATATTTATAAACTATTGTACAAATTCGAGCTACATTGTGCGTACGAATATATTTATAAACTATTGTACAATTTTGTGCCACCATTCCTCCCACCAACCCACACACTATATGTACATGAGAATTACGTAGAGTAGTGTGGTTAATCATGACCCTCGTTACTTGACCTAACAAAAGGTGCAAATTTTGGAATATTAAATGGCTGGGGCTGTTTTGGTTGATACATTTAAGGAAAATTGTTTAAGAACTGGACAATTTTTGTCCTTGGCAGTTGAATGAGGTTTGTTGTATTATTTTCTATGGGACCATTGATCCCAACCCAAGTGAGAAAATCTTACGGATTTAGATTTTGTTTGCTTTTAATTTTTATCTTTTCACTGTATACTTAAATCAATAAAGTATTCGACACCAGATTTTGAGAGTAAAAGATCCTCAACTGGAATTTTAACAAATTTTAAAAAATTATAAATTGCAATGATTTTCGTGAAGTCGAATAAATTTTCACATAATTCATTAAAAAATGTTATTCTTATTCTCATCTTCATCGTTGTGTTGTATATCTGATTTTAGAGATGAGAATTTATGTAGTTGTCACTGTCAATAGCGTAGTAGTAACATGTTCAGTATTTAATGTGCAGTAAACATTATCTAAAGATTATTGACAAAAATATTAGCTGGCCTGAGAAGAACTGAACGAGGGACTGGACTAGAAAGCAATGCTCGTAATAATTCAAAGTTCCCCCAAAAAAAAAAAAAAGGAGCAGAAAAAGTTGCTACGTGCAATTACAATCCAACCTTCTAAACATGTTCTAGAACTCGTTTTTTCTCAAATTTATTTTCAACCACACATTTTAATTTTTATCAAATCTACTAAAAGTCTAATTTTTATCTAAACCAAACAGAAGCCAAGTTTAACCTCTTACAGAGTCCACACACAAGAAGAGTCAAGTTTATTTATTGTAACGAACCCGTCGAATGTAACGTATGTTAGGTTAAAAGTTGATCTCCCAAATGTTCTTTTTGTCTTTCTCCTTGATGGAATGAAACTACTACATTTCTGTATGGCACCGAAATTATACACTAAAATGGGAAACATGTAGAGATGCAAGAGTTTTCATTATGTTTGAGGGATAAAAATAGATAAAATGTACAAAGCACATGTAGCTGACACTACAGTTTTCAATAATCATGGCTTCCATCCACTTGTGGACCTCATCAATTTAATAGTGAAAATTTTACTTCAGATTCTGCACCTTCCCATATTTGAGGAACACTATCATGAGGCAGTCTTTTACAAGCCAAATATCAAACCAAGCCAAGCCAAACTACTACTAGTCCTATAGAGTTAATTTAATCATCTTAAACGATAAAAATCGATATAATTCAGAGAAATCGGTATACCAAACCCAATAATCACCAAGTAAATTGTTGCAGCATCAAGATTCTTCAACATTCACCAACTCATACTCGACCAGTGATAGATTGTTGTCCTCTTTGACCACGAATTTTGCAGGATCAGTAACCTCGATTCGTCCCCACTTATCAACAGCTAGCCTCATAGACCCCTTGAACATGTCAATTTTTGCGTTCCGAAGAATCAAGGTGTTACCTGGCTTCATCAGATCAACTGCAGGGAAATGAAATCAATTCATCAGTAAGCACAGTAGGAGTGGAGTTACGTCTACAAAAGTGCAAGAAGTTAGGATCATTGCGACAATTAAGTATCAAAATACAACTAGTATATATAATTCAGATGAACTAAAGAGCACTTTGACTATACTGCCAGACAGACTAATTGGTTTTTGGCTAACATTTAAGGTAAAGGTTGAAATTTTAAAAAAAAATTGGAAAAAAGAGCATGGAGAAGAAGACCTCTTCCAAGGTCATAACATCAAGGTTAAGAGATCGAACAATATCAAGAAACATAACATCCAACTGCCCACGTGAAGAGTAAATAATAGAAGGAAAACAAAAAAGAAACCACAGATAGAGAGTAAAATAGCTTAAATTTGTTTCCGGGCAATTATAGCATTATCAGGTGGCTCAGACAAGAATGGTAGAGGAACATAAAAGCACCATATCATACAAATCTCAGGCATAAAAAAAAAGGCAAATATACATCTGCTAGTGCTATGTCAATAATATTCAGTTACACATGTCCAACAGCACTGATGTAAAAAGGCATCGCAGATTTTAACAATAAATAAATCCCTCTGTAAACCTCAAGGCATATTGATACATAAGCACAAACCAATAAAATAAATCAAAAAATACAGAAATACAGAATTATGCTAATCTCAACATATTTGATTCTCATATCATGCTCCTCATCACTGTCAGTTTATTCTTCTCATTGTTTGACATCATCATCGAATTACAATAGCATATTCTCCTCCTTCCATGTCAAGGCCAAAAAAAAAAACCTCTGCAAAAGGTTTTATGTATTAGAAAATAGCCTAAAAAGTTGAGATCAATTATAAAAATTTCATAAAAGGAAATAGAAACAAGCACCACCTTAGCCGCTTTGAGGAGTAAGCCCAAGTAAATCAAGGCGTGGGGCTTGAAAATGGCACACATGGCGTAAGCTTTAAAGCGTTTAGTGAATCACAAAAGTCACACTTCAAGACATAAGTCTCATAAAATATTTTGAAACAATGCTCTTGATTGTGAACTATGAAGCATGGATACGGAGACGTTGTAGGACATGCCACACGTGATTTTTCAGAAAAAAACTGACACGTTGATTAAAACAATAATTATTATTTCATTTATTAATTTCATGCCGTAAAGCCTACTGTAGAGATTGGTTGCTTTTTTTGATTTAGACAAAAATCTACGATAAAATGACAGAAGAAGTGTCAAGGTAAGTGCCAAAGAGAAGAATTTTCTATCACGCACCAGTATTAATTTAGATATGTATAATACAGAAAGTTCCAACTTTGAAATGTAGTAGTAGAAATTTTCTATTACTATAGACTTGGATCAAGGTTTCATCCTAAATCTTTATCTTTTTAAAATCATGGATAAGCTTATAGGGCATATCCAAGATTTGATAAATTGTTGCAAGTAATTTGTTAAATATATGATCTGACTTGATGAGGCTTTAAGGAAGATAGATTGAAATAGCTTCGGAGGAGCACTTTGGACCAATGCTAAATAGGTTAAAAAAATGAAGAAGTGTTACAAGTACGCAACATTATAGAAAGATACCTAGAAAGTTAGAAACTTCTATACAACGGTAATTGGGAAACTTTGAATTATGTACTGAGAGGACATCAAAGAATAAAAAGTTCAGAAAATAATGCAACAAAATTAAAGTTGGTAAAATGTATGTGCAGGCAATGAAATAGATAACAAGGTAAAAATAAATTAGGAAATGACTAAAATTAACGAGTAATGTAATTTAGCACCACTGGTGCTTAACACCAATTTAGATGGCAATTAGATGTCATTAAATGATAGGTTCATTTAAATGTAAAGTCAAAACATCCATTTAATTGCACATATTATGGGTGACCACTTAAACTGGTGCTAGATAACATTATTCAAAATTAACATGTTTGACATTGATGAAAGACTAATTGCATTGGATTCTCTTGTAGGCATTAGACGTAGCTGTGGATCAAACAGAGTGGCAAAAGATGACCTGTGCGAGTGACTCCAACTTGATTTTTTCTTCTTTTTCTATTGTTATAACATCCACGTAATGGAACCAAAACCTGAATTTTCTATGCTTCTATTCCACTGGCTCCAACACTGCTAATCAACTGCAACTGTACTTAGCCATGCAGAACCACAAAGAAGAGCTTATTAAAGCTTTTATTCGCAAGATAATTGAGGATTACAGCTTAAAAACATTTTCCGGCCTATTATTATGTAATGTATTAAGCAGCACTGTCCCCTTCATGTTTAGATGAAAACCAAACTCAAACCACAAAAATTAGTATTGCTTGAAACAAAAAATAAAAGACACCGATACAGGGAGAGATGATGCCTAGAAATGCCTAAGAGATGAACTTCACTGAAAAAGGTATCCATAAACTTAACAAATATTTGACATTGAAAGGTGAAAGCATATACATGCTCGCTAATTTACAGCTAGCGCGTAATCACAAATACCAAAAACTAAGTCAGATCGCAGGTGCCGAAATTTATACAATTTGAGCCATAAAATCCCAGATAAATAAAATAATTAAGAAATGCAACTATTCTTCCCCCATAAAATTTCACAATTTGTTCAGTTTCATAAATAAAAAAGTTTCATTTATCAGCATTTTTAGCTAATTACCAATTCTCCCCAACAATAATATATTTAGCACGAAACAACAACCCCTTAAAAAAATGTAAATAAATACACGTGTGTGCCTGAAGGAGAGATTGGCGAACGGACCTTGGTTATTACGGGCAGTGAAGAGGATGGTGCCCGTTTCGTCGCCAATGAGGCACTCCGCGATACGAGTATTCTGGTTCTGGGGCCCACGGAACGACGTCGTATTCCGGGGCTTCTTGCTGAGTACGGTGTTGGAGTTCAATACTTTCACAATCAGTGTGTGGCCATTCGTCACTGGCTTCAAAGAATCAACCTTTACAAACACCGGTTTTCTCAACCCTGAGTTGTGGCTGTTCGCGTCTGTGACGCTGGCGCCGGATTGTTCCACTGATTTCGACGAACCTTTGGTTGCCATCGGCAGAGAGAGTGAGTAGTTAGAGATTTGGGGATTTAGTTATCGGGTTTTGCGAGTTAACGGGGAATTGGAAATGGGAAACCCTACCTCTAAGTCTAAGATGAAAAATCGTGAAGGAATATAAATTGGGAGCTTTGAATTGGGAAAAACGCTTCTTTTAAATTCCATCCTTGATAACTTATAGGAAAATGCTAGATGTACATAATACTTCACATAATGGTTCACATAATGTTGATGTGGCCGTCATCCACTTATTGATGTGTAAGTGTGAAATTTGAATTAAAGGTTGGATCACATGCCACGCGTAATTATGTGAACCATTNTATAGGAAAATGCTAGATGTACATAATACTTCACATAATGGTTCACATAATGTTGATGTGGCAGTCATCCACTTATTGATGTGTAAATGTGAAATTTGAATTAAAAGTTGGATCACATGCCACGTGTAATTATGTGAACCATTATGTATATGGCTATGTACATGTAGCATTACTCTAATTTATATGTCACGTAATTTTTATTTTTATTTTAAATTAATTAACTATTTAAAAGTAACAACTGAAAAAAATTTCTACTCAAAATCAAAATGTGAAATTAATAGTTAATTATTTTTAAATTCATACAGACATGTCACCAAGTGAAATCAAGAATTGACCAATTTACAAATTGATTAGGGGTTGTTTGATAGAGATTAAAATTAAATTTTGATAAAAGTTGATGAAATGTGTAGTTGAAAAGTTGTGGGACCAATGAAATATATGGTTAATATTGATTGTTTGACTTTGACGGACTATATCTTGTATAAATATATTGTACAATATTTATATTGTACCAGCTCATACACACACCAATTATCTTTTGAAATCCCTAAATTTTCTATACCCCTCATCCTTTCCTTCATCGGCGTCACCCCCAATTTCATTCTCTCCGCTTACCTTTCCTCACTATCGCGTCATTCCTTTCTTCCTCTCAACCGCCATTTTTCGAACAAGAATGGAAACATCCACTGGCCGCCTCTCTAGCTAAATACATTTCTCAAACAAGAAGGATGGGTCCTCAATCCCCAAGACTTGTAAACGTTAGGGATCATTTGTGCAAAAAACCGTTTATTTGCTTCTACGAGCTTTTCTTTTTACCGTCTTACCTTGTTCATAATATTTTTTCCATTATTGTTTACCGGCTATTCATACAACCTTTCAATCTCCATAGCATATTGTGCAGTTAGATCATGGAAAGGAAACGAGATGGTCCATTTTCTTCGGTCGTTACTTTCCTATTTTATTTTTTTGATTCCCTTTTATTTAGAAGATAACACTCATAACAAGCTTGAGTTTTAATATACTTGTTTCTTTTTGTGTACTCAATGTTTGTCAATGATTAAGAATAAATATTGATAGTCATCAACCTAGTACGTCACTTGATGTATCTACTTTATGACGTTCAAAATGAAGATGAATGATCGACCTAGAGCCAATTATTCCGACAAGGTGTTGAGGCTCAACTTTGACGACGATGAACAAGTCGAGGGCTGGATGAACCAAAACGGCACATCAACTTGGTACTCCCCATTTTGACTTGTTTTCCAATATTGATGATACCAAACGCCACCTATGTCTCCCAAGAACACAAACAGACAACAAAAATAGAAACACAGTAGGTTTTTCTAAACAAATCCTGCTCCCATTTCCCAAAAGTAAACGACAAAGGCGTAATCACTTTCAAATTAATCTTGTTTTCGTAATTTATGTATTAATAATCCAATCTCGGTTCAGTCTCTGCCTTTTCTTTCTGGGCTTTATTCATGGACTCCGAATTCGGTGGCTCACGCTCCGTCACGAAGAACCAATTCATCTTGCAGCGCCACCACCGTCTCAGCCAGAGCCATGGCAGGCACCAGAACGACTCCTCTCGATTGGGTTCGTTTCTTTTTTCCATAATTCTTTTTATACCACTCTCAATTGTTCTGAAAAATTAATTTCATCGAATTTTTGTTCAGTAGATCGCTTTAATATCGATGATTTCGAGGTTGAAGAAGAAGACCCTTTACCTGAATTCTCATGTCCGTATTGCTACGTGGAGTTTGATATAGCCTCCCTTTGTTCACATCTAGAAGATGAACACTCTTGCGAATCAAAAACCATCGTGAGTTTCTCATCAGATCGATTTTTATATTTATCCTTATATTTCTATTTTAGAAAAATTCTTTCTTTGTTGCTGTTGTTTTATGATATCTTTAATTTGGTCTAAAGTTTCCATTTTTAATTCTTTGTTTACGCCTTGTTCAGTAAGGTGGATTGTGCATTAGTAACTGTTTAAGAAAGGAAATAACCTAAATCTGGTTTATTATAGGATCAAGTTCTACTCAATTCTGCATATCAACCATGAACCGGATAATGTTTGGCACATGTTTATAATCTGTTTATAATCAATCAAACCACTTTTTATCCGCACATTTTGTGGAACCCACTAGTACTTCTCACTTATCTACCATTCATTTCTATCTATTTATAATTTTAAACTGATTATAAACAACTCTCAAACATGCTTATATTAGGGACCTTTAGATATCTCTTCAGCAGTATTCAATATAAGGATTATTCTTGCTTTAGTATCCTGTTGAACTCGTATTTGCAAAATTAATGGGATTTCGGTAGAGCTATAAGGGTTTATGCTGAAGGGTCAAGTGCAGCATTATTGTTGAAGAAATTTACCTATTGAACCCAGAGATTCAACAAGAAAAGATTAGAGCTGATTTATGTATATTTAGCTTAAAGCAAGATATGATAATGAGCAGTGTGTGATATAGATAGCATAAGATTACATATGATAATTTTTTCATATTTTTTGTGAAATTTTAGGCGTGCGAATATGATTCTTCGAGTCCCTTCCATTTCTTATTGATATAACCAGTATAAACGGTTCACTTTCACTCTGCTCATAATCACTATAGACAGTTTTCGTACACGATGCCTGCTGGGAAGAGGTTAGTGAAGAGAGACTGGAGGAGGGTTGATTGATCGCAGGGTTTCAGAGGACCTTCTAAATTAGAGCCAGATTGTGCAATAAAGATTTGGAGTTTTCTGGTTTCTTGGACTCTCAAGCATTTTAGGATGTTTATAACATAATCTATTGGAATGGGATATATTAGAGTATCAAAGAAAGATTCCTATACCATCTCAAGTGCATCTGTAAATATCAATTGAATAAGCAAGTCACTGCATTGACTGGTGAGATTAATACTTGGTGAAGACTGTCTGTTTTATCAGAATCAGGATTTATCTCTCTCTCTTCTCGATTTTATCTCACGTGACAATATCAACTTTATTTGTAGTCCATTTGATCTGATGTAAACTGATGGAACTTTGCACTAGTGCTCACTAATACACGGAGAGAGCGTGTTTTACATTCTTCTTCTATTTCTTTCTTTACTTCAAGATTTATTTGTTTCTTTATTTAGTTTTTTTGTGGTGGGATCCAACTTTTCATTCAAAACAGGCTTCGAATAGTAAGTATATGCTAAATGTTGTTTCAAGAACCTTATACTACATTAATTTCTTTCTAGCAGGCCTGTCCTGTTTGCTCGGTTGAAGTTACTGGAGACGTGATAAATCATATCATACTGCAGCACGGACACTTATTCAAGATATCCTTATATTTCGAATACAACTACACGTCGATCCTTGTTTAACTTAGATTCCTGCATTTTTAATAGAAAGGTTTCTTTAACTTGCAATTACCTTCAGCGACGTCGAAGACTGCGTAGTGCTGCCATTCCCAACAGTCGAGCGCTGTCCGTGCTGGGAAAGGATCTTCGTGATGCCCAGTTACAGGCCCTTCTAGAAGGCAGTGGCTATCGATCGAACACTACAACTTCATCCAATGCAGTCCCTGATACTTTTTTATCATCTCTTTTGAATTTCTCTGCATCTGAAACAGAAGAAATTTCGAAATCTGTGATATCGAGTATTGATGCCGATTTCTCGAAAAGCATATCATCACAACATAGGTGGAAATCAAGGTAGTAAATCAAATTGCTCTGTCTTATTATCATTATATATTTTAGCATATTTGATGAGGTAGATTAGTGAGTATTGGACGGTGTTAATTGTTAAATAAATCTCTCCTTGCAGTTTCGATTCATCCTTAAGTCGTGAAGAGAGAGAAGAAAGAACAAGACAGGCAGCCGGAAGAGCCGTTTTTGTCCAAGATATGCTGGCCTCGACACTATTAATCGACTAGCGTAAATGGTAAGTTGTTTCATTCACAAAACAAACAATGTTAAAATCAAGTCGTATTTGAGTTAGGGGTATCAATAGAGCTTTAAGCTTCATTTGTTTCTGAAACGATTGGAAGACCTTAGATGCATGTTTAGTATACAATATTGGACATACTAGTAACATAATATCGAGATTTTAATTTTTTTCTTATCGAAATATGCCATAGAAGTTTCTCGACTAATTCTAATCCTACATTTCATGAAAAATTGAATGTATTTGTACGATGTTAATACTTTAAAACATTTTAAAATTCTTCCATCGAGTTCTATTATAACATATTTGACATGGTATCAAAATAGATAGAATTAAATGCGTCTAGCAACAAATTTCGACATTCATCTCTTCATTGAAATCAACATTGTCACACCCAATGGCGGACCCAAGATTATTGATCAGTTAGGGCGATTGTTGACCGTGGACCATTAACCGTCAATGGTCAACGATCGTAATAGAGATATCGTTTATTAATATTTAATTAAATAATAATTAAAAAATTTCAGTCTATATTTAAATGCACTAAGATGTAAAAATCATATATTATAAAATTTATTATTTTCTTTCGTCACAAATCACAGTCAACAGATGTCACATATTTTCAAATTCACAAAATCCCTAATTTTTATAAATCATAAACCTCAGCAATATATTCAAAAAAAAAAAAAATGTAGTGTATTCAAAAAAAATTCCAGCATTGACAGAAATTAAGGGTCCGTTTGATTGTAATGGTGGAAAATGGATGGAAAGAAAATGAATTTCAGAGAAAATAGTTGTCTAGAAATTGTTTTCCATGGAATTGTTAATTAAGTGTGTTTGAATTTTGATTGGTATAATTTTCCACCCGAAATTTTTTTAAAATTTTGGATTTTTTGTTCACGTTT
>CAIGRT010102783.1:0-22291 GCA_903798405.1 Fraxinus platypoda | reverse complement strand
AAAAAAAAAAAAAACTCATTTTCCCCAACTATTTAGCATGTCCTCTTCTAAAAATTAAACTCTCAAAATGCTGATCATGCCACTTAAACAAAAAATAATAATAAATAAATAAAATAATAAAAACATGTTGGATCCCTCAAAGCGCTACTCAAGACCGTGCCAAACCTCTTTCTTTGACGAATAATGTTATATGTTCATCAATTATGACAACTTAATTGACATTCTTCCTTATGTGACGGAAATCTATGCAATGATGTGATGGATGAATTCAAAATCAAAAGTAGATGTTGCTACGAGTAATAGTGTAAAAATAGATGTAAAGGAGAGTATAAGTATAGCAAGATTGTTTTTTTACCGGCTAACTTAGAACAGCCTCCTAAAAATTACAGGTAATAATACTATTGATCATAGCTATTAATAATCATTCACTCACCAATTTATGTGACAGTGGAACCAATGGTCCAACACCACATTATTCAATCTATAAAAAGACATTCTAGCTTTACCAGCAGCATAGACTATCATTATTCTTCCTAGAGTCACGTCAAGCTAACCTGAACCGATCTCTAAAAAGTTTGAAGTAGCCAGAATCCATTTTAGCTCCATGATCTTATAACGTGCCAATCATAATAGCAACACAGCATAAAACAACTAATAACATACGAATTTTACATAAAAGTCAGTAACAAACTAATATTCACCAGTTATAGAAACTCAATTTCCAATCCATTCGCAAATCTTATGCGAAACATATAATAGACAAATCAATAGAACCCTACAATTATTTGGGAGTGTATATTTTTATTGACAGTACATAAAGCATGCCCAGGGACGTCTAACCGGTGTTCCTCATCCCAGCAGCGATGCCATTAATCGTGATAAGAAGGGCATCACGAAGTTTATTATTATCATCATCATGTCGTAACCTCTTCAAGATCTCGACCTGCAACATGTTCATTGGATTAAGATAAGGAAGCCTGCTCTCGATCAACCTCCGCAGGCTCCGGTTGTTCTCTGACAGCTTTTCATGCCCAGTAACTGACAATACGAATTCTTCTGCTGTCAAAAGCTCCCTCCTCAGCTCTACACCGAGCTGTTGTCGTTTCTCAGAGACTAAAACCTCATCATAATGTTTAGCTATAGGAATATCTGCTTTCCCGAGAACCATTTCTATGAGATCAATAGTGGATTGAAAGAAGGGCCATTCTTTGTACATTGCTCGTAAATCTTCAGTATGCCCCTTCTCACAAACACCCTTCAAGCCTGCTCCTACTCCAAGCCACGCAGGAAGAACAAATCTTGTTTGGGTCCATGCAAATATCCATGGAATTGCCCGTAGATGTCCGATTCCAACTGAACTCTTTCTTCTTGTTGGACGGCTTCCAATGTTGAGATAGCCAAGCTCGGCTTGTGGTGTAGCCTCCTGAAAGTAAGCAAGAAATTCCGGATTTTCATAAACTGTGCTCCGATAACTATTGCAACTAATTTTTGAAATATCGTCCATTAGATTGCGCCACTTTTGTTCTCTAGGGTGGATTGGAGGCCGTAAGGTAGCAAGCAGCACAGCTGTTGTGTAGATCTCTAGCTGCCGAACAGCTATCTGTGGTAGTCCAAACTTGGCCTGCACCATTTCCCCTTGTTCGGTTGATCGCAGAGTACCCTGATGATTCAAGAAAACAATGAATGCCATTTTAAAGGCCAGGTTTAAAGTGGTGGCAGAATGAAGCAGTATCAGAGTAAATACGCTAGCATACAATCATCAATGAAATGTAAAATAAATCATAATGTTTTCAGTAAAACAAATGGGGAAAGACATAAAGTAGACTGCACATCACAGTCTCGTAGATCAAACTGTCAATGCCCTCAACCTTTTCTTTACAACTCCTTACAAAATGTTTGTGACTGTTCACGAGCAATTAGTTACCAGTTGAAATGTGAAACTCTGATTTCAATAAAACTCCTGGCAGTCTAAATTGAATTTGCATGGCAACGAAAATAAATAAATAAATAAAATTGAAGTTATAGCACTCCTGTACTAGTTTAACATGTATTTACTCTTAACAACCCTGCTCAACGTTAGTCATAAGGACATAGTAGTCAATCTTCAAATTAAAAGTGAAGTAGTAAATAAATAAAATACGCAAAATTAGACTCGTAATATTTCAAACAACAAATCCACAAAAGGAGATATTCAAATATAACTTGAAATTTATTAATATCCAGATAAATATGAAGGTTTCTTAATTAGTTTAATGATATCACCAAATCAAAAAAAAAAAATGCAAATACACTTAAACAAGCTCAAGTACATGCAAATCAAAGTTTAGTAGTTAACTATTTATCCAAAAAATGAGAAAGAAAATTGAATTGGGTAACATCAGAGATGGTAAGAGATTCCATCTTAGAAGTCAACGAGAAAAGCGAAAATTATTTATGTATGCCTCAATTATCTGGGAAATATAATATTTTAATGTGTATTTGATATGAACCAAAAGAAAAGGATGAGAAGAATCAAAAATATAAATGAAATATGAAGAAACCAGTTTAATCTTTTCCCCAAAAAAAAAAAATTAAAAAAATTGAGTGCAATCATTTTAAATTTTGTTCTCTTGCTCTTGACAGTTTAAAATGATTTTTAAAAAAATGAAGCTAATTAATGAGAAATCACATGCATTATTACTATTATTAAGAGAATATGTACTTCTCTTCATTTTTCTGACGTCAAGAAAGCTTGAAGTGCTCTCTTTGAGAGTCATGGAGAAATACATGAGCTTAAGAGAGACAAAATTCCATGCCCGGCATTACCTTTTATCATGGATGTAGCTAGGTCATGAATTTGACCAGCACAAAGTATTGTTGTTTCACCTATTGGTTCATGCGAATATAATGTGATAAAATCTTAACACAATGAACTGATGTAAAATACTAAAACGGACAGGAGAAACCTTTTGTGCAATTTCTCAGACATGGACTAAAGTATACCACTTATTGCAGAGTGCGACATCAAAAGAACAAAAATTTAGACCAATCAACAAAAAATTGACTAGGAGTTTCAAGGCCAGTTACAAACTTAAAACTAACCATAACTGAACCAGGCGGCTGTGATTGAATGGCAAGATATGTAGGACCACCACCTCGTCCAATACTCCCTCCACGTCCATGAAAGAGAGTAATTTTTATGCCATATTCATTGCATGCAGCCACAACATCTTCTTGAGCTTTATAAAGTTCCCATGCAGCAGTAAAGCGGCCAGCATCTTTGCCCGAGTCTGAATATCCAACCATCACCTGTTGACAACTAATTATTAAAACTGGACTCGAGTTAAACAACTTAAAATATTGGGTTAACATGAAGTCATAAGTACTTCTTGGTGTCCATTATGGTTCTTTATAATGTGGTTCCGATACCAATCAATTGACAGCAGTTTCCTTATAGCTGATCCAGCTTCTCTCAAGTCCTTCACAGTTTCAAACAGAGGAACTACTCGCAGCCTATAAGAAATGTTTTTTTGGTGAGAGGTACATTTTATAGATGCTAAATGAAATGCATAAAAGTTTAAAAATAAGGCAACCTATAATAAGCTATTAATTATTCCCTACATAACTGATTAAAAACAGAAGCAATCAATCTTCTGCACATAGCTATCCTGACATAATATAAAGGAGAATCATTGCTTATAAAATTCATTTGCTTTATAAAATTCCCTCATCTAACATCAAAAATCTTCATTCAAATTATTTATTTATTATATGGATAACCACATTATCAACATAATATGAACTCAGAAGCCCCAATGTAAAATACTTCAACGGAAGATGAATAAGCATTAAGCACACTACCTTTGCACAAAATTGCAGTGTTCTATCATATATTTAATTGTGCAAAAATCTAGTTACGTAAATGCTGGAAAATTTCCTCTTTCTGGGAACAGAATATGTGAAATTAAATTATAGAATCTTAAAAAATCTACACTAGTTTCTTCTTTAATACCAATAGGAAATAAAAGACAGCTCAATCTTTTTAAGTGTTGTAAATGACAAATATCACTCTCTTCAATGATAAAACCTAGTCAATGTTCTTCATTTTCCGTATAATATATGATGTCTGAAAGTCAACATAATACATGCAAATGAAGACATCAAATTATATGTTTTTTGTTGTTTGTAATTCAAACTGGAAGCTGTACAATTGCATATTCTACAGGTAACTAAGAAAGACAATCTTACGTTCCGCCAGGACAGGGTCTTCCTAGTTCTCCAGCAACAGCAAGGCGAGCATCTTTCTGTAATAGTTCGACTGCAAGGACATCACTAGCCTGTTTTATACAGGAAAGCAATGTCGTTGACACAAGAAAAAGGAAAAGGAAATCAAAAAATAAATATCTTCGAAAATTTTTAATATCACAATATCAATTATGGAGTTATAACAGGGGTATGCAGACAGCGGTATGTATTACTAGCCATACATTGGAGGCCATGGAAATCACATACGCTCCAAGTGAATCACTTCCCAATTCAGCCGCTACTCTGAAGGTGTCTAATACTTCTTTGACATCAGGAGCAACCTTAGGAGGGAAAATGTAGCATAATGTCACTAAGGACAGAAAAGAAATGGTAATGTAGTAATATGGTAATAGAAAGTTGTGACACCATCTATCCACAGATTGCCCACAATAGTAACTAGATGTAGGAACATCTCAGATTAATAGAATGCAGAAGCTTGCAAGATCCTAAGTGCTCAAAATAACTGTATGTTTGTTCCAAATCCAAGGCACATACGAATCTTTTTTCCTTTTTATTCTTTTAGATAAAACAATATGTGATAAAGGGAAAAGAAATGTGAATATGCTAAAGTCAGCAAAAATGGACTATTGAAATGTAAAATATAGAGAATATCAAACTGTATTTGTTAAATCACTTGACGGAAGTTTACTGATGCAGGACTGTATATTTGACGACGACAATTGAAGATTAAGAAATGAAGGGGTGCAAAGAAAATAAGAATTGAGGGTAAAAGAAGATATCAATTTATCCATATAATCAAGGGGTGTGAATTACATTGAATAAGTCCTCTATTATAGAACAAATAATATAAAACAAATAGAACTTCTAAAAGGGGCGGATCCAGGATCTTTTTTTTTTTTTTAACACGGGTAAAAAATAAAATAAAAATTTACACATAAAAATTGTTTTACAATTTTTTTTTTACACCTAGTGGGCTGGGGCTGGCATGGGCTAAAGAATAAGCTAGAACTTTATCAAATTATTAAAACTAACAAAAGGAAATGACCAGGAAAGGTGAGGATTCAAGTGTGGGTGGGGGTGGGGGGGTGCTGATAATGTCCGATGGAGAAGTTGGGGTAGTTCTAGGAGGCAGCCGGTTTTGGGAGGTAGAAGGTGTTGGGAAGGGTTAGGGTTTGTATATACTGGACTGGGTGGGTTAGGTAAATAGGTTTTAGGTTACAGGTCGATTATGGAATAATGGGCTGCGTATTTTTTATTTATTTATATGAACTGTTCAATGGATTAGCTGGGCTTGGGTGTAACAACTGGGCTGAAGGGCTGGTCTATGGGGTTGTATTGAATCAGCAGCTGACAGGTTTTGAAGAATAATAGCAATATGGACAGCAGCAGTAGTGTCATTCTTTTTTTTTTTTTTTTTTTAAAAGTCTTCCTTTTTAAGCTGAAAAACAGCAACTAAACTAAACAACGAATGATATCATATCTACTTTCCACAAGTTTTTTTGGTCCTCTTCGGAAAAAGACGTGCACTTATGTTTAGCTTGAAGATTTCAGGGACATTTGCAACCACAACATCAAGGACTGCCACTTTATAGTCTCATTGGATCACAATGTTTTCATGCAGAGTGATGCAGGCCTCATTCCCAGTCTAATATAATCATAGCCTGACCAAAATCCCTCGGTGAATAAGTGCAATGGTTCTATTAGACAAACTCAACTGCGTATGTCCAGACTACTAGCTGTAGCAACAAATAATGGCACAAATGACAAGCTAACTCATGTTCTAAGTAATCACTATAGAATTTTCCATTTATTCCTCGATGGAGGGATGTCACTAACTCCTCAGAAAAAAGAAGGAACAGACCTTTAGTAAATAACAGGTCTACGTGTACTAAGAAAGTTCAAGATGCTCAGTATTACCAGATTCAACATAATTGCCAACCCTTAAGATTGGACATAAAGTGAATGTCTATATTTGGAATAACAGCTTTTGACTATGAATACATATATATTCAGAGACTTGTGTATGTATTATATAAATATTGTTCTGGTAGTGTGGTTAATACCAGGAAAGAAACAGCCACAGTTTCTTTAAGAGATCAAATTTGCAGTGGGAACCCGGATAAACTACAGTATGGATTAACATAGTTACCTCTATAGTTGGAGGGACAAGAGGTCTCTTTCCTTTCAGCTCTCTTGTAAGAAATTCAAGTTTTTTTTCTTCATCCCACTCACTATAGGTGCCCATATCTAGATATCTAGTAATTGCATCAAGTGTGTCTGAATGTCTACCAGATTCCTGGTACATTACAAAAACTATTAAAATAAAGTATTAATAGCATCATTGCCAACTACCTGAATGGAGAACTACCTGACGAAGGTCAAGCTTCATTAAAACCATGCCAAAGGTAGCAACACGCCTGATTAGGTCAGCTAGCCGACCATCAGCTAGGATTCCAGAACCACAAGATTGCTGCAAAAATTACAGTTTCAGTTAATGTATGAAAAAATTTACTAGTTAAACATCTAATTCCTTTAATTCTTTTATGTTGCTTTATAATTTTAGGGGAGATTAATCACAAAGTAAAAGAACTAGAAAGTTAAGATACCAGTGAATCATAGCACAATAGCAATGGCTCAAGGAGTTGATCTGATGTTTCATAATCGTCCGAGGGATCATGTTCACAAGGAAGCTCTTCAAGAAGGAGTTCCAGCCGCTTCTGTGTCTTCAGAAGCTGAACTTAAAGAGACAAATCTTTTACTTTATAAGATAATAACGGGAAACAAAAAAAAGATAAGTCAAAAGATGAGAACTGAGTTACAAATCACATTGACAGCTTCAACTCGTCCTAGCTCGTAAATATAGATTCTTACGTTCCAATTCATCCCAACATTGCAATAATGTTATCCTTGAGGAGCAAAAATTACAAGCGTGTTTGAAATTTTAAACAACTTCGGTGTGAATAGATTCTATGATAACATAATCAGTGTTTGCATGGAAAATTACAACTGTTTCACCGCCATGGATACCTATGAGGATTAACTCAAGGCATGAAAACAAGGTTTCTATTTTCATCTGTCACCGTAACTAAAATATTGCAAAAACAGAGAAGGAAAAACACAAATATGTTGTTCAATGTCAATATCAAGTCAGAACACGAAAAGAAGTAGATTATCGCGTGGGGTCCTCAATTGCCTAATTTATTAGTCAACATATAGACTAATATCCACTAAGCTACTACCACAGAGTCATGCATGATTATGGGGAGCAAATATGTTTCCGGGCATCAGAATCAGGAATGTCAATATCTAGGGATTTGTGAACTTGGCGTTCCTAACTCACCTTCATTTTGATGAGAAACAGTCCATCAAATATTATACAGAGTGGTCTAAATGGAAAATTTAGCTCAAAACTGAAGTACTTTGAAACAAAATAGTATCTTTGTTTATTTTGCAAAGCGTATCCTCAACACCAATCTACGACATGCATATTCATTATTTTCTGTAGTTCCAAGTGGTGTTCTATGGTAAATTCCCCTTTACTTTGCCACCACAAACTTTGCAAAGTACAATAGTTATGTAATTGTATAAATGCATGATATAGGAAGTATTTTACTGCCTCAAAACTGAACATTGTCTCAAATAAACTGAGTTCATCTTATATAGCCGGAAATAGCAACTGAAGACTGTATTCTGATAAAATATTCAATATCTATGCAAGATTGCAATGAGAAAACAGTACCTTTTCTTTCACATTCCCCAGAACAACTCTATAAGGAGCTATTCCAGGTTTTTGAGAAGAGCTTGGTTCAAGAAGCTTCTGGAAACTGGTCCGTCCTATCTGAGATTCGGCAAATAGCTTCCTCTGAGCTAAAAGTTGACTAGAGTTAAATGAAGCAGATCTTGGTGTCGTCGGAGCATTGCCCAAGTTCGATGCATTTCCATTTCCAGATGTTTTAATAGAAAGTTTGCTAGCATTGTTAGGAGATTCTTCTGCTTTTGAAAAAGCCTTACCATCCTGTCAGGAGGGAGAGAGAGAGAGAGAGAGACTTTAAGGAGGATAGTTGTACATGCAAATAGATGTTCTAAAATTTAACTCCACCTGACGATTCAATGGCATGAACTCTGTCCCAGGAACATCTAGTCGAGGATAGCGAGATTCCACATCATTGCATTCTGCAAAAGACAGAAGTTTCTAACAATTATGTAAATATCTCATTTTAATAAATATGTGAACAAAATGCTTGTTTAAACATTCAACATAACTAGTAGAGTAATGTTAAGCAGAATCGGTCTTCCCCTCCTTAATAGGAGGTTCTGTTACTTTACTTCAAGTTGTTTAGACATTTGTATATTCAAATATTTGGTAGTCATAGATATCTCAAGCTGTTACGATTATATAGCCGTAAATTGATTTTATGTTCCTTATATGATACAATCAAACCGACGACTAAATTGAGTCGTGGACTTGAAAACAATTCTGATTTTTACAACTTGTGGATGGTATCGAGCATCTTTTTTTGGCCTATCCGCTTTTCTATCGATTCTATGGCTGACTCGTCGCCTTCGTCGTCCACTACTTCTCTTCCGCTAAATACAATGGTGCATATGCTCACCGTTAAATTGAACTCTTCCAACTCTCTTATGGAAAAGTCATTTCAACCTTTACTCATCAGTCAAAACTTATCCGGATGGCACTGTTCCTGCTCCATCATCTACTATTCAAGTCACCAATGGATAGGACATTCTGCATCCAGCCTATGCTACTTGGCGTATAACCTATGATGCTCGAACTCAGGTAGGGTATTGGGTAAGGGTATGTATCCAAGTATCAGATCTTTTATTTTATAAAGTGTAGGATACGGGAACATGCCTAAAAAGAGTCCAAATTTCGGACACGATTACGTGGACACATCTTTCAAACTTCAATTTTTTTACTAACCCAAGATGTCATAAAAGACAAATAAAATAAAATTTTGGTGTTTAGTTTTCAATTACTCGAAGTTAATTACTAAATATTATATAAAATAAAAAATGAGGGACTTGATTGCAATTTGAACTTAGTGGAGCAGTAACCCATTTTCATTTTATATAAACAAAACCCTAAATCACCGATACAGAGAGGAAAAGAAGGAAAAAAAAAGAAGAAAACGGAAAGAAATAAGAAGGGAAAACCTAGCGCCATTGCCTTTCTCAACCCTCTCGACAGCAACACTAGGTTTACGGAGAGCAAAAAGGGAAAGGAAAAAAAAAAGAAAGAGAGAGGAAAAAGAAAGAAGAAGCAAAGGCCTCGTGTCCAGTTAAAACTTTGAGGATCCGACACATATTTCATACCCATACACATGTCGTGTCGACACGGATACTCCGGCCATTTCGAAGAGACCGAGCATTAGAACGTATAACAGATCAAGTGCTTCCAAGCTTGGTTTACTCCTCTCTCACTGAAGAGGCCACGAGTGAAGTGCTTGGAATTCCCACTACTTGGGCCTGGGCTTGGTTTGCCTTGGAAGCATCTTTCTCTTGCAAATCAAAAACCAAAGAACTTTAGCTGAAAGATGAGATGAGCTACAACTTATGCAGCGTAGCTCCCTTTGTGTTGCAAAATTTTCTCGAAAATTCAAAGGATTGTGTGATCAACTTGCTGCTATTGATCGCCCTATTGATGCCACTGATAAAGTTCAATGGTACCTACGGGGTCTTGGTGCAGAATTTACTACACTCTCTACCACCATAATGTCACAAACTCCCCTACCAACCTTCGTAGATCTTGTGTCCAAGGCGATCAGTCATTAACTATCTTCACAACCCGTTCATTCTACGTTCACAGCGCAGAAGGGTAACAATACTCAAAGCCGGAGGGGTAACAAAAAGGGTGGAGGTTCAAAGAAAAACTCCTCTAATGTTTATCCATCCCTCTCACGTGTATCTACTTCTATTTGTCAATTGTATGAAAAGGAGGGTCACGCAGCTCGATGTTGCTCGACTTATCTTAAAATGAAGAAGAAACAAGCTACAAATATTTCTGAAGCCTTTGTTGCTTGCTCAGAATCAGATAATACCAACCCTGAGTGGTATCCTGATTCAAGGGCCACATCATACATGACACATGATGTTGATGGTCTAAATAAATTTCTCTCTACTCTGGTAATAATCTTGTTTTTGTTGGAAATGGTCAGTCAATACCAATTACATATACTGGTTCTCTTTCCACTCGTGTTCCATCGAGTTCCTTATCATTGTCAAATATCCTTGTTGTCCCTGGCTTAACCAAAATTTTTATTTCAATAAATAACTCGTGTGAGACTAATTGCACTGTCACTTTTTTTTCCTTTTGGTTTTTCCATACAGAATCCGACAATACAGGCAATGCTGGTAACCGAAAAATGTGATAATGGGTTGTACATGTTAGAATGGTATCACAAGGCTTTAGTTTCCATCCTCCAGTCCAATAAAAATCGAGCTCCTTCACATTTGTGGCATGCTCATTTAGGTCATCCCCATGTTCGTGTTATTGAGTCTCTTTCTCATCATGGTTTCATTTCCTGTAATGATAAAATTAAAGACAATGTTCTAGAATTATGCATTGGTTGTAGGCTTGATAAAAACCATCGTTCTCCATTAGACAATAATTATAAACGTTGTTCTTTGCCTTTAGATCGTATTCATTGCGATCCATGGGGACCTTCCCCAATTTTATCAAAATCAGGATACTGTTACTATGTTGTTTTTTATTGATGACTACTCTAGATTTAGTTGGATTTATCCTCTAAAATTAAAATATGACTTCTATGATGTTTTCATTGCTTTCTCAAAATTTGTTGAGACTCAGGTTGCTCGACCTATTAAATCATTTCAATGTGATGGAGGCACATTATTCACCAATAATAGATTTTGATCCCATTTGACCAATTGTGGTATTGCTATTCATATTGCTTGTCCTTATACTCCTAGTCAAAATGGTGTAGTTGAATTTAAGCATCGTTACGTTACTAAAACAAGTTTAAACCTTTTGTTTCATTCTACTGTTCCTCTCTTAGGTCGAGGCTTTTTCAGAGCTTTTTATCTCATTAACCGGATCCCCTCACAAGCTCTTGATGGCCAAACACCGTATGAAGTCCTTTTTTGGTAAATCACCTTCCTACTCTACTCTCGTACTTTTGAAAGTCTTTGTTTCCCATATTTGCGAGATTCGCTCCTCATAAGTTGTCTCGACAATCTGCAACTTATATTTTCCTTGGATATAACCATATTCACAAAGGTTTTCGACGCCTAGATTGTAGGACAAATCGTGCATATTTCCCGTCATGTTCAATTTCATGAACATACTTTTCCGTTTGCTGGTACCTTTAAAGCAAAGGAACTCGCGTCTTCTAATTTTATTAATTTTTTAGAATTTTCTGACAATTTTACTAATCAACCACATAAGCTTTCTATAGGTGCATCATGTGTGCAAGAATCATGTCTTAAATGCAATCATCCCTCCCTTTCTTTTCCCCCACAACCAAACGCTTCCGTTATTTCCATGCCTCTTTTCGAAAATCCAATTCCTCGAATACAAACTGAAACATCTCAACCTATGGCTGGTTCAATTCCATCATCACAGGTGCACGGATTAGATTTTGAGGACACATTTAGTCTAGTGGTTCGACCAGCTATAGTTCGGTTCATCCTCTCTTTAGTAGCTATTTCAAGTTGGCGTTTGATCAACTTGATGTTAAAAAGCCTTCTACATGGGCACTTGACAGAGAGAGTTTATATGGAGCAACCGCGTGGCTATACTGATTCTGTTCAACCAATACACGCTTATAGATTAAAATGTGCATTGTATGGCTTGAAACAAACTCCACACGCTTGGTTTCAACGTTTTAGCCAATTTCTCTTCATAATTTGTTTTCATTCTAGCCAAGCAGATTCCTTCTTTGTTCTACACTCTAACATTGGCACTATTTTCTCGGTGTTTTAGTCCAACGAAATGATGAGCATCTTTTTAAGTCCAGCAAAGTATGCACTTGATCTTCTTGAGTGGACAGATATGACAGATTGTAAATCCATATCTTCTCCATTTATTGTTGGTCATCACCTCACTGCTAATGGAGAGTTATTTTCTGATCCCACTCATTTTCGATGCTTAGCAAGAGCTTTGCAATATCTGACTATCACATGACCTGACTTGTCTTATAGTGTGAATTCCAATTGCTAGTTTATGCATGCGACTACAGTAGAACATTTCAAATCTCTAAAACGTATTTTGCGCTACGTTAAAGGTACATTTCATTATGGACTTCAACTTTTTGGTGCATCTTCTCCTACACTTACAGCCTACTCGGATGCTGATTGGGCTGGTTATCCTAACACTCGAAAATCTACTACAGGCTATGCTATATTTTTTTGGTGGCAACTTGATATCTTGGTGTTAAAAGAAACAAATAACTATCTAGATCGAGCACCGAAGCTGAATATCACTCTCTCGCATTTGCTATGGCTAAAGTTGCTTGGATTGTTCAATTGTTACGTGATCTTCACATTCTTCTGATTGCACCTTGTATCTTATGTGATAACAAAAGCGCTCTTTTTATGGCTCATGATCTGGTCACTCGCCCACTATCCAAAAATATTGCCATAGATTATCACTTCATGCGTAAGTTGGTATCTCAAAACAAACTAACAATGCAGTTTGTTCCCTCCGAATTACAACTTGCCGATATATTTACCAAGGGTGTCTGAAAGCCTTTATTTCTTTTGTTCCGCAATAAGTCAGCATGATTCCATCAGCCATGCTCACCTTAGGGGGTGTAAAGCAAAATCGGGCCTTCCCCTCCTTAATAGGAGGTTCTGTTACTTCATGTTGCTTAGATGTTTGTATATTCAAATATTTGGTAGTTATACATATCTCAAGCTGTTAAGATTATATAGCTGTAAACTGATTTTATGTTGCCTATACAATACAATCAAACCAATGACTAAATTGAGTCGTTGACTTCAAAACAATTCTGGTTTTACAACCTGTTAAAGTAATAAACACACAATCTATCGCAATAAAAAATATAAATAAATATCAAACTATTCAACGTGGTATCACAGCAGAGCATAGCATAGCATAGCATAGCAGAGCACGCAATGGTCCTAAGTTCAAGTCTCACTACCACTTATTTATAAAGCCTTCGACTAAATGAATTCAGCACGTACGTGAGGTGGCATGTTGAAGATATATAAAGATAAATAAGTTCTTCCCCATCTAATAGTTGAAGATTTTATATGAGGTGGTTCAACATGTAAAATCCTGGATAATATTTGTCACAATTGGTATTAGTAATTGTGCCACAAGTTAATATCTGGAGCTACCAGACTAGTTAAACAATTAGGCTCTGTCTGATTTTCATTATTTCAAAACTCATTTTTTCTCAGACTCATTTTCAACCACATATTCTCAAAATAAAATATTTTGCACATAAACCCAAAACTTTTTCTTACTTTTTAACAACACATTATTCCACAATTCACTATTATAAAACTCATTTTAATGATATATCAAACAGGGGCTTAGTGTTAATAAGAGGAGCCAGAAGTTAATCTCAGGAAAATCCTAACACCCCCGTCATGTGCAACAAAAATAGAAAAATGGGTTAAAAATAGGGACTGAAACTGACAAAATGATGCAGAACATATCCCAAAGTAATTAGCATAATGGATTAGATCACCTTCCAAGTACATGGAACCTTAAGATTTTCCAAACACAAGTATTATTCTATACCATGAGACGTCCAATTATACCATCATAGCAATCTATAGTCTTTGCGTCGGATATGAGCATCGATCTCAGTGAAAGAATCAATTCGGCATCTTGAAAGAATGGACATGAAAACAGTTTATCATGCAAAATTTAGAAGGTAAAGGAAAACATTTGAAGAGATTTTAACATTGAAAAAAAGGGGAAAGCACCACAACTTTTTGGACACCTAGTTGTTTATTGGAATATCAGAGAAACCACTCAAAACAATCAGATGAGGAATCAATTACATGGTGGTGAAAGATAAGCCATAACCGATTACATTTTACAATTATAAATGGACAATCAAGAGCATGCAGAGCCCACCCCCATAAAAAAATTAGAGAAGAATGATTTGAAAGATGGTAAATTCAAGGAAAAAATATGGTGATTCTGGAAGACAATAGTGAAATGACATGCATGTGGCTCTTTGTAACAGCTTAAACTTTTAAATCAAGAGGTTTGACATGCTATCAAAAAGCAGGCAAAGGTCTTCGGTTCAAGACTGTCGTCGCCTATTTAAATGAAATCGTGCACGTGGGCTTTGATGGGAAAAAATGAACCCTTCCTACACGTGAATGGACATGTTGAAGATGATATTTAAATGTTACACATGAGGCTCTATCTAATAACTTAAGCTTTGGATAAAATGGTTCAACCATGATGAATGTAAAAATCATCATGACAATAGAGCAATACAAAGTTGGAGTAAGTTTGGCTAGGCATTTGTACTGTAGGTGGAAAAATAAAATGAATTCATTACCTTTGTTATTGAGAACATTGATAAAGTAAGGACCAATAACCTCAATAGACGCATGACAAATATGGACACAAAGCAACCAAGAACAAGAGTATAACCTGTGCAAGAAGGTAGATAAGCTCCAGTTGGAAGCTGTGTTGGAAGGGGTGGAGCATGTTGACTGTGGTGCTTTGATTGATTCCGATTTGATGGTGCATTCCAATTCTCATGTCGATCCTCAGATGATTTTTCTGAAAGATGTTGGAGCCACCATGGAGTGCAGAGTTAGCTCACCAGTTCATCTAGAGAAATGTATTCGTAATGGTACATCCAAAAACAGTTCAAAACGCGGAGCATCAACGCCATTTACCATGATTGACGGAACTTCAAATAAAGAACATCTCAAAAATCCGAACTTGGAATAGGACAGTACTATAGCGGAATATTTTACAAGGGATGTCGCTAAAATAGCAGACCAACTCATGAAGACTCGAAATGCCGAAATATTACATCATGGGAAACCATCTTAAGCCGAAAAATGACATGTAATCACAGAAAAATATCATAATCATCTACCGATGCTAATTTTATTCTCTTATTCAGTTACTTGGAATGCAGAACAGAAATTTCTGAAGATTTGACTTCTAAGCCCCCGTTTGACCCCATTATTTGATGTTATAATTTTTGGAATATGTGGTTGAAAAAGAAGGGAAAGTTCTTGGTTTATGTGTAATATTATTTTGTAGGAGAATGTGTGGTTAAAAAGAAGAGGGAAAAAATGTATCATAAAGTTAATGAGGGCCAAACGGAGGCTAAATCTGGCTTCTCATGCTCAAAAATGAATTTGTACCATGGAATCCTTCCCTACATGCTAAATGTCAAACGCAAGCTGTAACTCTTAGCTACAAAACTCACTCAAGATATTTAAAAACATACTTTCATTCCATACCGATATAAAAGAATAAAACAAGGGGTCATAGATTTCATCCAACACCCTAAAACAAAATTAAGCATTAGATGCACGTGAAATTTTAGTAATAACAACAGGCCCAAAAAGTATTTAGTAGAGTAACTACGAATAATGGATTCGGAACCTTTTTCTAGAATTTGATGTGCCAGCCGTGATAATTGAACACTGCACTGGTTCATAGAAAGCTCAAATCTGAGGCTATCAACTTCACGTATATAGAGATCAATGGCCATCCATCTGGATAAAAGAGATACATCCTTCGTGACCTGAAACAAGAAAATGAAATAAGTTTCAATGAAACTATAATGGAGCAAAAGTTGGTCTAATCTAAATATGAACCCTCTGTTCTCGAAACTAAATAGCTCAAAACTAACCCCGAAAGAACCCTTATTAGAAGTACAATAATATCCTCAAATCCTAATTATTTGGTTATAGCTATTAGGTTTAAATTAAATTACCTTACAGCACTAACGGACCTGCACGTTTTGTGAATATCTACTAAGAAAGCCTTTGGAAAAGGACCGGAAAAATGTACTTCAACAATGCCTCTCTCAGTAGGCAGGAACAAATATTGTTTTAAAAAATATGGCACGTTCAATAAATTCATTAAAGAGTCTGCATAGAAATAATTACTTAAGCAGAATTCTCTCTTTCCTGAGTCCAGAACATCAATGCTAATAATTTTCCAGAATTTCTGTAATTAACTTCTAATTTTATTTTTTACCAATAATAAAAATACTTTAAAAATGACAAAATAGTGCTTTATTTACTACCAAAAGTATCTTTCTGCTTCAACAAACTATACACCCACTTCAAACAAGAGTTTGCAAAATTATTTCACACAATAAATAGCATAAAAACATCACCTTTGCTGTCACATTTGGATTTCCATCTCGATCACCTCCCATCCAAGATCCAAATTTTATCGGTGTACATGTCAAGGGAAGTGGCTTTCCAGTGTGCTGAGAAAAAAAAGTATTGAAAAATCATTTTCAGAGAGGAAAATGGCGTAGCATTTAACAGATTTGTACATTGCAGAACAATGACAACCTTTTTTAAAGCATTGCTAACACGGCGCAAATAATGAGGTACAGCGCGCCAAAGTGATTGCTCCACAATATTTAACCCTGAAAAATAAAACAGAAAAATTGTGCTTTTAGCAGTGAAAAGAGCAATAGCTTGATCATTTGTAAGTTAGATTTTTACCAGCCCTGGCTTCATCAACTGGAGTAGGTTTGTGGCGCCTTAGCTCATCTGTTTGCCATATTGAAGTGATCTCTCTAACCTACAAATTCAGAAAGCCTCATGGACCCCATAAATTTTTAACTACTATCATTGACCTTCTTGAAGTTTAGAGAGAAGCACCTACCAAATCTTCTATCAGCATCTCTCTGTCTTCATGCCCAAGATCAGGCCGATCATTATATTCTAAAAGATGCTGCAAAATAATAAAGATACAATATTAAGATCAAAGTTAAAGAAAATCAACAAACTAAGTAACATGCTAAAGAAAATGTACCGCAATTCTTATGTGCTTATATTGTAAGGTACGTCTATTTATTTGAGTGGGATGCGCTGTGAGGACAATCTCAACCTCCTAGCAGCAAAAATGAACCAATATAGCTGGCAGATATTAGTATATTAAACAGCTCTTTGATTAATAAAACTTAATATCAAAGGGATAATAACAATAGACCTGCTTGCAAACAGTGTTGTAAAGCTCATCTGGAGAAACACCACTCTGCACGAGCTGATTGAAAGTATCATCACAAGATTTTGACCATTTTGCTGCACTCCGAGCCTTAGTTACTCTGCATGATTGGACGTTAGTTTTCAAGAGAGGTTCAGAAAACACAAGATCTTAATCTTAATCAACCATTATAGTCATGATATAGGAATTAAAGCATTATTTGTGATTGACAAAATTAAGATTAGCAGTGAGCCAGGGCATACTAGCTACATTTAGAATACGGGAAAAGATGGAAAGGTGAGTAATTGGAAACTCAAGACAGTAATCCATGCCAGTATATCAATGAGCTGTATATAAGCCACAGATAAAATTGATAAGCCTGGAAATAATGGATTCCGATCCATAAATGTCGGTTTCCATTTCACAAGATCTTGAAGCACTTTCAAATGACGCACTATCTGTTAGTATTGACACAAGAATCGCTCTTCATTCGTAATTTCGGTTTTCTATCCAAGGTAAGATCAGATAGGGATATGGGATCCATTTCTGAGTAGACGCCGGCCTAAATTCTCCTCCTGTTATTCTTTCAATATGGAACATAATAGCGATCATTTTGTATAATTAATAACTTGTAAGTTCAGAAACGGAATTATTTGCCAATCCTGATCTTCTAAATACCATATAACTATTAGAACGTATAGCTCTATAAAAGGAATGTTGTTTCTGAAAATATGCTGACCAATATAAGTAAAAATATTGTAACTATATCCAACAAGGACAACCGATTTCAATATACCTATGATGAGTTTCTGCAATCCCCATTAAATTTAGATAATGACTGAATGCACGTGCAAGTGATAAAGCTTCCTCTAGTGACATTTTCGACAACTCTGTGGCCAGTTGCTTTTCAAGCAGCTCTGCTGTGTCCTCAATTGTTGCCATCCTCATGTTACATGCACTCTGGAACCAAATTTTGTTCATTCATTAGTTGTAGTATTCATGCAAACACCAAATTGTAAGTTTTCTGATCTAAAAACAGTGTCATACACAATCGTGTACTCTACTTATAACACTTTGCTCTGCAAAAACGTGCACAAAAGTACATGACAGTGACAGAAATTAATCCCATTTATTTATAGATATGCAAGTATATAGAGCTAGTTATATTATGACAACAGACAAGATTTAAACGAATTTGTGTGTAATTGGTTAACATGGTATCAAAACTAGATATATTTGGGTTCAAGTCTCACCCCACCCACTGGCGGACCCAGGGGTGGGCCTAGGGGGGCATGTGCCCCCCCCCCCAACTTTGCTTTTTTTTTTTTAAACAAAATTTTCTATGTTTTGTTTCAATTTTCGAAATCATTATAAGATGTGAAACGAAATCGAAATATTTCATTCTTAATACCATTTCGAATTGCTCACAGTCTAGTTTTTTATGTCGTTAACGGCGTGCGAATTGACCAATCATAACAAATGTTACTACTTGTCAAAGTAGGCGATTTAAAATTGGTATTTCGAGAATTTCGATAACATGCTAATTTTAAAAATTCTCCGACGATCGTACGGTAGTCGAATCTAGAAATCGCTTATATCATTTCAAAGCTTGTTTCGAAGATTACATTATATGCATATCGAATAATTCAAACAGATATCGAAAATAGTTAAAGATGCGTTAAACGTACGTCTTAAAAATAGGCGTCTAACTCGCATTTTTTTAAAAAATTTAATTATTTTATTAACATTTATTATTTTTGTAATACAAATTTCTCAATATAATTTGCATTATTTTATTAGGAAATTTATATGGGATATGACATCAAAAATTTTCGAAATTTTACATCCGAAAAAATCATATTCCATGAAAATTTTCGGATGCAAAATTACATGAGGCATGATCTTTTTGAATGTAAATTTTCGATTGTAAAATTTCTCCCAACTTTTTTGCAAGTTCAATTGTGCCCCCCTAACTTTAATTGTCTGCGTCCGCCACTGACCCCACCGAGACAAAAAAATGGATCTAGTCTGCACGTGTGTATGCAAGCTGAAGACAAGATTGTGGCCCCTCTACCAGCTTAAACTTTTAGACAAGTCAGTTAACAATGCATAACTAAAAAGATGAGATGGCTAACAATGCACAATCCAAGAAAAGGAAGTACGTTGTGGTAGACCCATATAACCTAAGAATGTTCTCTGAATTTTGCGGATATGCAGATAATATCAGTACATGAAATCATAGCCCAATATAAGAGTCATTCAACAGCGCAGAATATAACCACAGATGAAATCTGACATCAGTCCTTTGATAAAAATGTAATATGCATGTGGCTGAGAACACCCGTTAAAAAGGTCAAAACATAACCATCTCATCGCCCAAAAAACCAAGAAAACCCAGAAACAGAAATCATTAATTCAGAAAATGAAAGAAAAAATGAGAAAAAAAACAGAGAACATCTGAAAAGCAGAAAACAGATAAATCGAAAAGGGTGTTCATATAAGAGGAAGAATTCGAAGGGACCTGAGCAAGAACTTTGGTCTTTTCAACTTTTTCCATGAAATGGGTCCCAACTTCTCTTTGAAGCACATCTTTGAGGAGGCTTTCGAGAAGCCTACAGTCATCATCAAAGCTCTGAAACGAAATCTCCTCTGCTATATCATCTGTTATGTCCGTCATTGTTCCTCCCTAATCTGTATACAAACTCGTCCGTGTATATGTATTTTGCAGGGTTTGAATGTTGGAAATGGGAGTGTTTGGGTGAAGAAGAAGGAGGAGAGTGTTGGCAGTGTGGGGATGTGATATTTTGGCGTGTAGAGGAGGAAGGAGACTTATGACAGGTGGTGAGTTCAGCGTATTTAGTGGCACCATTCTATAGGATTTGTACAACAAACAGAAAAGTACTTTCCCTCTAATTATTTTTATTTTTATTTCAAACAAATCAAAATGCCCCCAAAACCTATTGAATTAATTATAAATTATGAGAAGATTAACGTTATATGTAATGGCGATGAATATTGTGTGTGAAAGATATGTCTCTTGTACACATGAATATCAAATTATATCCTTAGACTTGATAGAAAAAAAATCCTATAAAGAAATTATTAGTAAAAAATTTCAACAAACTCATTTAGAATAAATAATAGGAGTAAAAGGACTTCATAAAGAAAAATTTAGGAGATAAAATATTAATAAGTTTATACGATAGCAGGTTCAGAGTATAGAACAAAGGCTACTAGGAAATATAGAATTAGACATGAATAATAAATGTTAAATATTATATTTTACACCAGATTATTTATTAAAGACTAAAAGTTTTCATAAAGACATTAAAAGAGGAATAAAAAGCAAAGGATATCAGATGAAAAGATATGAAGATAATTTTTTTAATTTGTACAAGATTTATAGGAAGATTTAGTGAAAATAGTACTACTAATTATAGATTAGAAAATAACGAAATAATTACTTTACTATGACAAAAAGGCATAAAAGCTATCACATCAAAGAAATTCTCCTCAAAAACAAATGTAGGATTAGATTGGAATCTAAAAAACTTCTTAGAAAGACCTATATCTGTACTAAAAAATAATATCATGTACAAAAATAGCAATGAGACTTTAAGTATTAGGTTCGAAAATTATAACTATTAAGCAAAACAGACAAAGCATAATGAAGAAGAAAATGAAGAATAATGCAGATATTTTGAAATAGAAGACTATGAGAGTGAAGATGAAATCAATGCATTAGATGAAGAAAGTCAAGAAGATGAAAGTGAAGACGACGAAAAAGAATTCGATATATAGATATGGAATACTATAGAAATCTTAGAAAATCTCGAGAAACAGAAATTAGAATGTTATTAGAAAAAATGCCAGCAAAATATAGAAACTAAGATGGAAGAAAGCAGTGAAGGTAATAAAAGGGCTAAGATGGAAACTGACGAACAATTTGGAAAAAGAAAAGAACCTATGAATACGGAATACGATACAGGAGGAAAGTATATTTTCCCCCTGTAAATTTATATGAGTGGAAAGACAAAAATTACAAAAGTCTAGGAAGAAGGATGCAGTTTACCAGTAGCAAGCGATAAATGATTAATTTTAGAATTAAATATTGTAAACCGCAAGACAGAACTAGTACTATAACCAAGTGGGAAAATTCTATAATTATAGCATATAATAGTGTACCTATACAAATGACTGTAGAAGAAATGTAGGCTTATTTAGAGACTTACTTAGGAAAGACATCATTAAATACATACGTTAGAGCTAAAAGACTAAAATTGAATGAAATTAGATTTTAAGAATGGCCAGAGGAGACAATCCTATAAATTTTACAAGTTTTATTAGAGAAATAATTATAAGATCTGACACTAGTAGAGATAGCATTTAAGAACAAAATAGAGTCTTAGAAGAAATGAAGTACATTCAATCATTTTTGCTAGATTTTGAAAGATTTGTAAGCACAACAGAATTAGCATTAGATATAACTATACTTGAAAGGTTATATAGAAAGATACCACCGCCATGGAATGATAAAATTAAAAAGGACGTGGAATCAAGACCAGTAAGAGATTTGACTATTAGTGTCACTATAAAACTTATAACTGATAAATTAAAAGAATAATGTATAGAAAAAGTAGCTAGAAAACAAATAGAGAAATTAAATTATTCTTTTTGTTCAAAATTGTATACACCACAGACATATCTAACTAAAAGTAAAAGAGGCAGATTGCAGTTACTGTTCACAAGCTGTTGGCTCAACCATTTTGGATTGAGCCAAGTTTGCTGAGCCACTTGGAAATGAGCTGAATTTTCATTCCTCCATCATTCTGTAAATGCGAGCAAGTTTCTTGGCTCCTCCCCACCCCATATCTGTCTCAAGAT
>CAIGRT010102782.1:0-32112 GCA_903798405.1 Fraxinus platypoda | reverse complement strand
TGATCGAGAAATGATTTCAATAGGGTAGTATTATGGGGTTATCACCCGATCCAGTTTCGGCCGAGGGTGGGTTTGTTTCGTTCTCCACGGCGTCCATATAGTCGAAGAAGAACCAGGATGAGATGAATCGACCGACTGGGTACAGATAGGAAAGAGACTGCTGCTTCTTAGCGCGGTAGGGTTGACGGAGCTTCTCCATCTTGTGGCGGCACTGTGCCGAGGTCTTGGGAATAGGTGTGTCGGAGAAGCGGTTGTTGACGATGGCCGCCTCCGCATCCCAGTTCGCCGTGCACAGGTATCCTCTATGGAGTGCGAAGAGAAGAGGGGGAGGAGAGAGAAGACGGTGAGACGAGGGAAGATGAAGAAAATGTTTTGATTAGGGTTTGGAATGAAAATTATATAATTAATTTTAATATTTAAAAATGAAATATGTGATTTTTGAAAAGTGAAACCTAGTATCTGAAATTTGAAATTGAATTTTTTTTTTTTTTGAAATTGAAATTGAATTTTAAAAACTTTTGTTTCGTGTAATTTTCACTAATTTCAATGCATTTTTCTTTCTTTTTAATCACATATTTTTCAATAAAATAATATTATACGTAAATTTAAAATTTTTTTTTTTCTTTTAGTCATACATTCTAGAAAAAATTACTATTTCAAAATATATATTTTTTTAAAAAAACTAATTTTAATTGAGCCCAAATAGAGGCACATTATTACTTAGAGGACATTTATTTGACAAAATTATTTTATTACGAGAATGTATGGTTGAATAATGCCCGTGAAAAAAGAAAATTAAATTACGTGAACCAAGAAAAAGAGAAATTAGAAAATCATGCGATGCACTCGAGTTTACGCCCACACATAATAAATTATACAAAAACAAAAGAAAATAACAAAAAACGCGGAAACAGCACAGAGCATCAAGTCTAAACTCATAAAGACAATTTCCCGATAAATCTCTCGATTTCATACTCTACGTGCCCTGGTACGCGTATCAATTCTGAATATTATTATTGGCGTATTTTGAATTATGAGTTCTACGATGCATATATTTGAATTTGATATACGATTTAGAGTAGAGTAATTTTTCGATAATAATATTTGATTCATGTACTTTTTAAAGACTTCTTCAGTTGTTCGTGCTATGTTTTACGATTAAATCGAATTTTTTTAGTTAGCGTGGTGTGGAGATTGGTGGGCGCGGTTTTATTGTTTTAAGGTAAGAGAGGGAAACTTAAATCTTGTACTTTACATTTTTTTTTTTAACACTTATATTTTGGAATTAGTCTTTCAAATTGCTTTAGATATTCCTGAAATGTATAGTTGGGTGTAAATTGTGTGGGAACATTGAGAATTATATTATTTAATAACGCTGCAAATCTGATTTTTCATGTAAATGCACTTAATTCAGCCCCTTTTGGTAGTTATGAAAATAAACCTGTTGTGCAAATCATTATGTATTTTTGCATCACTTCTGATGTTGAAATCCGAGTTTCTCTTCAAGATACATCTATGAGTTCTATGTATATAATTCAACTCTTGTTCAAGATTCTAAAATGAAAATAATCTTAGATCTACATTGATTATATTTACAACCGATTTAATGTATATGAAAGTTTAGGTCATAAAGTACTTGGCTAATCCAGTCCAGGATTCAAAATCCACTGCAATAGAAATCTGCAGATGGATCCCGTGGATTTTAGTCTGTAGTACTGAATCAGAATTTCTTCCGACTCAAATTTTCAAGCTGTCTTAAAGTTTATCTATGGTTATTTGACTGCCAAATGTTTTGACTGGTGTTTTTTCCTTGGAAAACCTGATAAATTTGAAGTTAACGAACATGAATTGCAAAACTATGCAAGGCACTTGAAACATGAATATGAACACCAAATTATGAATTTACTTTTAAAGTTGATCTTCTTTGGTTGGGCATTTATGATCTTTAAATGCTGGGCTTAGGCTTTCCCATTGTCATTGTTGCGCAAGCATCCTCTCTCTTTCCGTGGTAATTTTTACCTTGTGGCTATTAATTTGGCAAAAATTTAAGTGATATTATAACCTAGTTGATGTTTAATTGCAGAAATGTATGATAAAATAGGCGCACAGTCGGGGGTGCCAAGACCAACTACCAACGCACAGCCAAGTCCTTTCACGAATTCATTCTATGGTGCTGGTTCAGGATTCATTAGAGGTGGACTAGGTGCTTATGGAGAGAGAATTTTAGGATCCAGCTCTGATTATGTGCAAAGCAACGTAAGTAGCTTGCAAGTACTGTGATGAGACCTTGGGAATTAATCTATATATGCTTCGAAGGGTGTTAGGTAGCTTTAGATCATCAATCATTCCAATGCTGGATCTTGATAAATGGGATTTGTCATTGTTATTATCTATTCAACTCGTTGAAAGATTCTCATTTAATTTTGTTTCTGAACTCTCTTTGCGCAAACAGATTAGCAGGTATTTTTCTGACCCTCAATACTATTTCCAAGTCAATGACCAATATGTAAGGAATAAATTGAAGGTTGTTCTCTTCCCGTTTCTGCACAGAGTAAGAATTTTTTCCTCTTGCTATATTATCTTCCACTTGTTCCTTATAACCTCCGCATCTTTTTGGCACCACTGTTCCTTCAATAGTATTTCTCTGATCCTCCTATTTTCCTTTAGGGCCATTGGACAAGAATCACAGAGCCAGTGGGTGGCAGGCTTTCCTACAAACCCCCCATTTACGATATAAATGCACCAGACTTGTATATTCCATTCATGGCATTTGGTACCTATGTTGTTCTGGCCGGCTTATCACTGGGCCTGCATGGAAAGTAAGTTCGTGAACCAATCTTGCACTTGTTTGAATGTTTTCTTTTAGCTTGTAATTGGTTGCCTCTGAGCCAGCTTTTTCGCTCTGGGTGTTTGGGAACACATGAATGGCACTCTTGAGAATTGAATTGTTTACGGTGGTACATATTCCTTTATCCCATTTCTATCTTGAGATACTTGCTATGATATTATAAATTAATCTGGGTTTTTTGTGCATGCATTCTGTTCCATTCTATCAAACCACATCATTTAAAATCTTAGATGTTTAAGAGGGAAAATTTATTTAGCCTTCGTTTGGTGAAATTTATAAATCATTTATAAATGGTCAAACTTCATTTTCAACAATATATTCCAATGGCCAGAAGTACTATTTTCTTATTCATCACTTGTTTCTATATTTATAAATTAAACCGTTTATAAATTCTTCCCAAATGGAGGCTTATTTGTAATATATCTTCAACACACCACCTCGACTGTAGACTGGATCTTAGAAATTTATGAACAAATTTGTTATGGAATTCAAACCCGATATATTAGGATTTAATATTTCTATTTCGTTGGCTCTTTTGTATTTTTTTTTTTTTCATTGGATATATCATGTGGGACTAGTTAAAGTTTGGCGATGTAAGTAAGTTTTTTTTCTTTATTTAGATACACGTGTTTAAAATAAAAAGTTATTTAAATTGTGTTTTATGTGTAAGTTTAGACAAACAACACATTATCATATAGGTATGTGATAAGGGTTGCATTAATGAGTGGGGATGGTATTTAAACCAATGATTGATACTATGTTAAGCCGCCCTATCAAAAAGTTTAAGCTACTTTGTCGGTAAAGCTGTCAGCATTAATGAGTTATGGTTTCAGCTTCTCTTTTTTTCATTCATCATTAGTTAGGTTCCTCTTATTTTGCCATCATGAAATATCTATGATGATGTAGTTTACAAGAGAGTTTTCCTGCATGGTATCCCTCTCACTTTCTTACTTGTTCTCTAGTCTTAAGTTGCCATTCTGCTGTTTGTAAAATAAACATATTGTCCACCACGATTTTCCCTCATTCCTGTATCTGTCACTCATTGCCAAATGGGGAAACTCCTTCATTTATCTAAATATCCCTCTGATGCTTGCCAGGTTTAGCCCAGAAGCTCTGAACTGGCTGTTCATCAAGGGGGTGGTGGGCTGGTTTTTTCAAGTCACATTGCTGAAAATGACTTTGTTTTCATTGGGTAGTGGAGAGGCACCTTTGCTCGACATCGTGGCATATGCTGGATATACTTTCACAGGATTGTCTTTGGCCATCTTGGGACGTATTTTCTCGAGCTACGTTTACTACTTTCTGATGCCGTGGACATGCTTATGCATGGGAATTTTCTTGGTGAAGACAATGAAGAGAGTTCTTTTTGCTGAAGTGAGGAGTAATGATTCAAGCAGGCATCACTATCTCTTGCTCTTCATTTTCTTGGCACAGTTCCCACTTCTCATTTGGCTTGGTAACGTTACTCTGAATTGGCTTTTTTAAACTGTATGCCTTTAGTTCGAAGTTAGAAATTGTTTTGTGTTAAAATGAAAGTTTCCAGAAGTTTTGCAGGCAATTTTATTAGTTTGTTTGATTCTTGGGAACTACTTAGGCTATTGGGAGAACTCCATTTGCCCTTAGCACATTTAAGGAAAGAGTCACGCTACTTGTACAATCCTGTTTACAACTTCGTTTACAACATGTGACTTGTCAAGAATCATATCCATTCGTTTTAAAAATTATTTTTGAAATCAATGACCGAGATATTGACAACACATGAATTGTCAACAAATATATTTTCAGGAGACATTAATGTTTTCAGGTACTGGAATGAGTGACAGAAATGGATTAAACTAGTTGTACGCACTTGATGTACAGCAAGTTTAACACTCCCAAGTGTTGTCGAAATTTGTGTCATTAATTGTTTAAAGTGTTGTGAAGATCAATGTCTAAAGAAAATGATACCTCACAAGTATGTCAAACTTAATGTAAAACTTAGTGTACATGTAGCTTGATTAAACAGAAATGCAGGATATAAGTACTGGCATTAAAATATTTAGAAAATTGTAACGTTGGACCATAATTTACTGCATTTGTAGCAAGTTATTTGGACTAATGGACTCTACAACCTTTAAATTGAGACATTTTGATCCTCGAACTTTTCGTCATCGTAATTCTAGACAATGAAAATAGATGAGTGTTGCTTCCTTATGAATTAAAATCTATTATGTCATGATGAATGCTTGAAGCCTAAGGGTTCGTTTGATTGATTTAAATTCCATGGAAAATGTCATATTTGAGGAATTCAATTTCTACTTTTGCTGTTTGATACGAAAGTGGAAATAGAGTTCGAATTTCAAGGTACAATCACTTTAAACTTATTTTTTTGTCAATGTCATAGAAAATGCATTCCTTTTACCTGAGTTTTTATTTTTCAACTTATGTGGAATTGGAAAGCCTTTCCACATTTGCCAATCAAACGGATCCTAACCATGGAAAATGTCATATCAGAGAAATTCAATTTCCATTTTAGCTATTTGATATGAAAGTGAAAATGGAGATCGAATTTCAAAGTACAGCCAATTTAAGCTTGTTTTTTGCCAATTTCATGGGAAATACATTTCTATGGGGTACTTGAATTTTTATTTTCCAACTTACATGGAATTGGAAAGATTTTCCACATTTGACAATCAAACGGACCCTTAGTTTCAAAAGTAACTTTTGAATTTTAAAAATCCTACCAAATGGATCCTAATTATATATATGTGGAAATGAAATTCGAATTTCAAGGTACAACCACTTTTAAACTTTTTTTTGTCAATTTCATGGAAAATGCATTTCTATGGGGAACTTGAGTTTTTATTTTCCAACTTACATGGAATTGGAAAGTCTTTCCACTTTTGCCAATCAAATGGATCCTAAGTTCATTTCAAGATTCTATTTATGAAGAACGTTTTATGGAACTTATTGATTTAACCTAATCTTTTATCTAACATATTTTTTTATGTCAATGGTCACTCAGTTCAAATATGATTTAAATAATTTAAGGAGTGGAGTATTAAAATTTGTAATTTATTAAATGCAATCATAATAAAGTAAGAATAGATAGTGAATTTGTCATTCCACATTTGGAGTTAGAGAGATACATATTTCTATTTTATAAGATTAAGAGTCTCTTTAAACTTATTTTTAAGCATTGAAAGCATAAAATAAAAGTATTTTACAATTGGTGAGTCTATTGAAGATGCTCTAAACACTAAAGCAAGCATATAGTTGGATTTTAATGTCGATTATAGTGTATCATTTATTTTTTTTATGGACACAACTTGTTTGATGAGTTTAAGTTGTTACAATTATAATTTATTCTTTTCTACTTAATATATAAGTTAAAGTATATGTTCAAGGATTATTCATAAAACTTTATTGTTGACTAACATTTACTTGTACAAATCATTTTTGCTTATGTTTTTCATAGGCAAAGGTATGCATGCATTTTGTAATTTGTTTAAAAATGTTGATATTGTTACCATTATTTTGCTTTGTTAAAGCTTGCCATAATATTGTTTATCATACTTTGATGTTGGTACGTGAAAATCTAAGAGCATCTTCAATGCATTACATGGATCGTCATCAAATTTTACCTCAGTCTTTCCATCTCGGCCAACTGATTCCATCCAAAAGTTCTGTTAGGCAAACGCTGATAGAATATTGCCCTCAATTTTATTTTTTTAAAAAAATATCAAGGAAAAATTGCAGTAGGAATCCTAGATCTTTCAAGAAGTGCAATTGGATCATCTTCTCCATCCACCCTTCCCCAACCCAACTAATAAACCCACTTGTCTGCCGACTGCCAGTGCCACCACCCAACCTCCACTGACCCATCACCGCCGCTGGTGTCACTACCGTCAAACCCCGACTGCGGTAATCGGTGGTAAAATAAAATGCCAAAATGTTTACATCTTACATAACCACAGATTAAAAAACAACTCTAGCAGCATTCTTTCGAGCCTATTTTCTTCATTGATCTATGGTGGACCAACTGTTTTTTACTATTTTTTTGAAAACTCAAACGTCAATGATAAACGTAAGTGTCGGAAATTTTGTTGTGACAACAACTTCAAGGAAATATAATATTTGTTTTCCTTAGTTTAACCTTCTCATGTATCAATATAATAATTTAATCAATAATGATACGTGTACATCCGGGTCAATATGAATAATCGCAACCCCCTATGTGAGGGAGGTGTCATCTGAATGCACATGTAGCATGATTTTAATTTAATTTCAAAAAATTAAGAGTCTTGGGTCAATATTTATCTATTTTAAATTGACTATGTCAAATTTCAAGTGCATTATAAAAATCCACAAGTCTTTAGTCTTCTTGGTTTTCTGAATGTTGATTTATGTAATCAAAAGCATTTGGGAATATATGGTGTATGTTTAAGATAGAAAGATTGACTCAATAATCTTTTTCATATCATCGTACATTTAGGAATGTCGAAATGGACGAGTCAATCCAAATCGGATCTCTTATCCAAGTTCATTATTTATCACATTTCAAAATATAATGTTTGGCTCATATTTACAAACTGTTTATAAGCACTCAAAATATTTTTTATTTACACATTTCAGGTACCCGCAAGTAATATCACACTTATATATCACTTATTTTTATTTTTATTATTTAAAACGTTTATAAACACTTTTCAAACATAAGTCTTTTCGAAGTAGTGGAACATACTGGCCCATGAACCACCATTGTTGGGTAGTTCGACTTTTAAATTTCACATTGTAATTTTTCATGCAAGAGCCTCATTGATTTTGGCCTTTTGGTCTAAGGTGTCAAGTAAAAGTGAATTCAATTGTGGAGGGATTTTCTTTATTTTGCATTTGGAATTAGGTCTTTAAACCATTCACAAGAGGGGATTAAGGAATATTTAAAGTGCACTCTTATATTAATAAACACGTCGAATTTAGACCTTATAGAACGAACGCTCTCACTATGAGTAGAAATATTTTAGAAAAACAAGCAAACTCGACTCCTCGTCACGTCTAGTAATAAAGTAAGTCCATTAATTTCTTTGTCCACATACAAACTCAAAAATAACAGAATATTATATGTGTCTAATCATCTAGCAAGTTGGTTAACCATTTTATCATTTAATATATTCTATGTTATGTCGCACTTGTATGTACAATTAGGGGTGGCAAAATGGCCGAGTAGCTCGTCAGCTCGGCTCCTCAAAACTTGGCCCGTGGACGACTCGGGCTCATTTTGGGACGAGCCGAGCTGAGGGTTCGCCCGGTGAGCCGAGCGAGCTTGCGAACGGCTCGTGGGCCCATGAGCCTAAAGTTGGCCCACGAACCTAAAGTTCACGAGAGCTCGTGGGCTCGTAAAAATTGTGTTGAAAAAAGTGAAAAAAAAAAAACTCGTGGGCTCATGGGCTGAGCCGAGCTCATGGGTAGATGAGCCGAGGCGGCTCGGCTCGATCCATTGCCACCACTATGTGCAATCAGACCAATAAGGCAATAATAGAGTTAGACATTCTTCTTTTGTTCATAAAAAAAATTAAGTTACATAAAGAAAATTCCAAAACATCTTTTGCTCTTAACACTCATTTTACCAATATTTTGCTCTTCACAGGAAAATTGAGCCTTTTTTTTTAAAAAAGGGGGAATATCTTCCATAATTGTTTTGACATGAAATTCAACAAATAAAATGATAATCTATGTCAATAATAATTCCAACAGTAAATGCACAATCAATTTCAATAGAAAAATTACAAAGTCCCAATATTTCATTAAATCATAATAGAAAACAATCGATTTCATAAAATATTAAAAAAATCCAACAATGAATGTCAATATTCCATAAAATACAAACTACCAAGTTAGGACAAGTCATTATTTACCTTGAAAGAGAGATCAAAGTCGAAACTTGATATTGGCACAAATGTTTTAAGCGAAAACACAAATTACTGAAATTATATATTTACATTATGAATTTCATTGTTAATGGATAAACATATTCAAAACATAAATTCAGATAGAAAACTAATACAAAACCTAATAATGCAGGAAAATTATAGAATATGAACTTAATTTATTGAGCAGAAAGCAAGAACCCTAACAAATAACTCGCCTCAAATGCTCAATAGTGTAAGAACCCAAGCACATACCTCAATAAAATTGACTATAACTCCATAACAAATTTTAATCACCAGCTGACTCCATAACTTATTAAAAACTCTACCAATTCTAGTAGTTTGATGGACATAAAGGCTATTGATTTAAATTGTGGGGGTCTTGAGACGCTTGACATTGAAGTGAAGAAGTTGGTATCTTTGAGCTAAGTATAAAAGGCAATTATTTGGCAAAAATTGCAAACATAGGTATTGGGAGAAAAATGAAATTCGAGGCTTGAGAGAAGTTGGAAAGCCAAAAATGAAACGAAAAAGACTTGTGCAAATAGGGGAAAAGTGAAAAAAATTAAAAATTTTAGAAACGAAAATTCAAAAATTTATGTGGAGTCACTTGACCCACATGAACCCGTGTAAATCCGTCCATGGTTGCCTCGGCAAGACCCGAGGGCTTCTAACTTAGAGAATGTTGAAGCATGAATATCGCATCACTAGCTTAGAGATAATGTAAGCACAAATATACAATTTCTAAGCTCATATCAATAAGATCTTTAGTTGTGATTGAATAATTTTTTATTGTTGCTTTTGAGGAACTGTCTTTAAATGATGAAGGTTTATTATGGTCGTGTCAAGATTTGGTTGAATTCTTGATGTTGGTCGTACCTCTAGTAGTGACTAGAGAGAACATTATGTTTCATTGTTGGTCGTAATTCTTTGTTAGATGATGTTTTATTGTTGTTATCAAGACGTGTTCTTGATGTAATTGGATCAAACTTTTAGTCAATACTAGGGAAGAAAACATTGCATTCCCGTTATTATTCTAGTGGAGATTTTTCAGAGTTGAACCTGTAAATATAAGCATATTGTCGAACCAAACTAAATATAGTTTAGTCAATTTCGTGCATATGCCAAATTTCAACCCTCAGTTACTTGTCACTTGGATAGAGTTGCAGCATTGAATTTAAGCCAACAATCTAATGCAATTTCTATGCGGGTAATTCAAACCGTGGGGTAATGAGGCGTTTGACGTTGAAGTGAAAAAGCCGTTGGTATTTGTGCAGATGAGCTAAGTGAAAAAAAAGCAATTACTTGGTAAAAATTGCAAACCTAGGTATTGGGAGAAAAATGGAATGTGAGGCTTGAGAGCTGGAAAGCGAAAGTGAAACGAAAAACACGTCCAAATAGGAGAAAAGTGAAATGATAAAAAATTCAAAAATTTATGTGGAGTCAACCATACCCACATGAACCGATGTACATCCGTCCATGGTTGCCTCGGCAAGACTCGACTTTTAACCCCCACAATGCATCAAATCAACTATTTCCATTGAAGCATGAATTTCACATCACTAGCTTAGAGATAATGTAAGCACGAATATACAAAATTTCTGAGCTCATATCCATAAGATCTTTAGTCAAGTCTTGTCTCTTTTTCTGAGATAGATGAGGCAAATATACAGGGTTGCATATAACTACTGCTGCAATGCACATTTAAAAAGGGGCAGGAAAAATTGAATATAAGGTGCAGCACGTTCTTTCCTGCAAGTTCGCTGTGACCCAAGGATACCCAGACCTCATTATACATATACAAACGGATGCTCATCACACCAAAATTCATAGGTCGGCTGCTCCACTAACGGGCCAAGTTTTTCACCGACAGATCAAACTTCGTTAGGATCTGTGTCATTTCGTAAATCCACGCTACTCAATTCTGCAACAGGATTATTGCAGGGAAGTAGACATGGAGTAGCAGATGCCTTCTCTTTCTCGACAGATGATGCTACATTTGCCCAATTCGTGCTCCCATGAAGAGGCAAATGCCCTGAGGAGACACTGCTGCATGCACTCTCTGTTTCTGGCGCATGACCCTTGCCCTCAGTTTCAGCAGATGCTGAATTCCGTTTGTAATCTGTCTCTGGTAAAGTCGAGGATGCTACTTTATGGCCTGCGCTTTCAGGCAATGAAGTAAGGTCCACTGCAGGCGACTTGGGAACTTCGGATTCACTGGCTTTACCAGTTCCTTCTTTTCCACCCCCTACAATGTAGACTTTCCACACAAATTAGCAGATGGGCACAACGTGCGATATGATGGGGCTGTCTATTCATCAAATGTTTGATAGTGAAGAATAAATAGCACTAAACACTATAAAGGGGTAAAAAGACAAAAAGTAATAATTCATCGTACCATCGTGTCCAATGCTGCAATCCAAATATGAACTAAATAAACACAGTAACTAAGATGAAATAAAGACCTGGATGAGAAGCCGAGTCGGTGGCCACGTTGGCACTTGACGCACATGAAATTCCAGTTCCTCTTTTCATCTTCGACTGCATTGCACAATTATGATATAAGATTTATTAGCTTCTGACAAGAAAAAGGAGCTCAAAATGCTCAGAACTAAAGCAAAGAATAATCATGAAAATCATTTGGTTGAGCTAGCATACTAAGTGATGACAAGAGTTCAATCACTTGAAAGAATCCAACAAAAGTTAAAATAACCAAGCAAGTCACCAAAAAAAAAAAATAATAATAATAATAAAGCCTTCTTGGCAAACTGATATTCATCATACACACATTTTCACCTTGAAGAATTACAATCATACTCAACACTTATGTTTCAGCATTTTCTGTGGAACTGAGATATTATGGATCATGTGTGGTTCAACGATGCTTTCCTTATTACAGATAGAAGACTAGAGCATATTAGCCAAACAATAATATGGAGGTTACATGACATACCTTTAGATTCTCTTCACAGTACTTTATAACGAGTGAGACACTTGTACAATGGCCGTGCAGAAGTGTGTAAGCCCATAAGAGAAGTTTTCGTGAAGTATTCATATCAAGTAAGTCGACACCGTCTATTCCTGGCTGGATATACGTTTCTGTTGCCAGCTGAGATGGCACCATATAAAGGTTTATTCCCGATGGGAGCAACGCACATGAGGTGTCCTTGTAAAAATTGTAAGAAGATCTAAGTAATGAAGCAGCAGTTTCCAAATCTTCATCTGAAACTTTCTTGACTATAACATTCTTAATCCTAGACAATGAAGGATTCCATTTGGATTCAAGCATCTTAAGATGAGTCAGGTCCTCAAATGCAGAATTCCATAATTCTTCTGATTGCAGATCAACACAAAGCAGCTGCTCATTTTCGAATCCACCACCTAATAAATTCTGAACTTGGATATCACTAGACAGCCTCAAATGCAACGGTGTAACTAGAGCCATGCTAATGACAAGAGACCGACACCAGGCAGCAGAAACATGACGATACACTTTAGTACAGTTGTTATTGGACAATTTCGGGTTCTTCAAACGCTTTCGTATCTTCTCATTTATTCCTTCAAGCATTTCTACCTTGATATTTCTCTCTAGCCACTGGATGTATTGATATAGATATCTGCAATAAAGAAATAACTTGATAGTACAAGTACATTGCTTCTGTATGCCTTAAGTTAAAAGGGAAACTGAACCATTGTTCCCTAACCTATTGCCCAAGTAGAAGTAGATCCCAAACTTTTAAAAATGAGTAAGTTGATAGTCAACCTTTCATTATACTCTCTCAATTACAATTAGTCCTAGAAACCGTCCAAGTCATCATTCAGCCGCCATGTGGCCCTCATGCAAACATCACTCTGTTTTTGTGGTTTTCAGTCCAGGTTCAGAAACAAGATATAACTTCATAAAGTTGGAGACGTGATGATTTGACAGAGATTTAGGCACTTCCATCCCTGCGGAATCATTCTTCAAGAATAATGATGGTTGAAGAGCAATTTACTGATTTTTAACTGGAACCAACTTGCTATTCAGGTAATAGGTTAGGGACCAACAGTGCAATTTTCTCAGAGATAAATCAATCAATATCTGAGATATGGCAGCACGAAACTTGTAGTGAAGATGTTGCACACACCTGTATATATTTGTAATTGAGGTTACCAAGAAATCAAACCCTTTCAGGACTTACCCGCACAAGTTGCTTTCAGTCAATTCTGGACTCAAGAGCTCAGGCAAGCAGCAAATCTCTGGCCACATGTTGACCTGCTCCAACAGTAGAGAGAATAATTTCTCCAGCAGATGCTCGACATTATTGGCGCTATCCAAATCAGTCCCACAATGACGTACTGAGAAAATTAAGGCCCTGATGTACCTCCCGAGAGCAACTGGAGCAAGATCTTCAAGGCACAAGGAGAACTGTATTCACAACGGATTAGGTATTAAACTTTTTTGGTGGAAATAAAAACTAGAACCAACATTTCCAGTTATTTGATAGATCTAACTTTGTTGTGTATCAGTTACCAGTTTCGATTTTCGCAAGGTAAAATTGATACTCCACAAATTCCATGAGAGCGCATTTTTGGGGCTTTCTCTAGTTTGTGATCATTAATGAAAAGGGAAATGAACCAAAAAAGGATAGAAAGGGAGAGACGTAATGTAGTTTAAATTAAGTGTTTTAAATATGCAGTTAAAAATTGATACAAGGGAAGATACCATAAAACAGAACTCCTTTTTCACTTCATTAATATTTCTCTTTCCTATTGCTTTTCATTGTCGCCATGTAAAGAGAGTTGTTTCATTTCCTACCCTTCAAGTTAAAGGTATGATGATAAGTTATAAATTATAAGTGTAATCACAGAATATTGAGGGAAAAGCAATTTAAAACTTTTTCCTCTAGCTCAAAGTTTAATAGAAACCAATGAAATTTCTGCTGAAATTGTTTGAAGCAAAAATAGAAACAACTTGGTGTTATTCTTCTATCTATCAACCAATTAGACGCAAAAAGAAATAAAAATGCTACTATATATATATTTAGAAAAAAATTCATATTTACATGCTCGCCACCGTGTGAGATACTGGAATAAATGCAAAAATTCAAGCAAAAGTCAAAAGCATTAATGTTCTAATACCCTTTTATCTGCTCGCAGAGAGATATAAGCCCGATCAAGAGTAGAGATTTCTCCTGTTTCCTCCAACAATTTCAAATAGAATAAGATGTATTTCCGAATACAAGTTATATATTTTCGGGAACTTTCTGCTAAGTTAACTTCCAGGATTCTCCTGTTTCCAGAGGGACCTGGTGTTTTGCGTCTGTATTACAAAGAGGGAGGAGAAAAAGTGAATGGTTGCTGTAGTTTAAGAGAAATCCAACAAAATTTCAAAATTAGAATTGACATGCCCTCAAGAGAGAAATAATGACCTTTCCTTATAATACACACCAACTATATTTGGTTACATTTAACTTTTTCACTATGATGATATTTTCATACTGTGTGTCTCTAGCTGTTTGATTACTACAAAATTCAACCACTTATTTTGAAGTTATCATTTATGATCACAAATGTTTGAATTTAAAGAACACAGCAAAAAGATAAGAGTCAGAATATAGATATTAAATAGAACACACATGTTATACCTGCCTCTCTTCACCATACTGTCAATCTCCCACATGTTTATAGTAAATGAAGAACGTGACGACTTAAAGCAGAACGAAAGTTCCTCTTTTGCCTTGTCTATATCCCCTGTTCTACCTCTCTTGTACAGCCCCTGGGCAAGCATATATCTGGCTTTATGGAAATGCTTGAGTTCCCCTTCCACACAAGTTTCCAGTGCAGAAAGGCAATCACTGTAGAGCAGATGCCATGCAGTTTCAAATTTATGGAAGTCTACCGGCTCAGAATTATTATCCTCATCGATCATTGATGATTCTGAAGTTTCGTGGCCAAGCCTACTCAAAATATTCATTATACTTTCCTTTGTTGAATGGGCAAAGGAATATGCTGCGACAACCTAGAACACGTACAGCGTTAACAAAAACCAACAATCTCTAAGCAATCATCAATATATTTGAGTTTTTAGATTATCAATCAAATACAGCAAAATCAGTAACTACAGAGTGCATGAGTTCTTCTATGCGTTTATTTGGTTCGTTTCGGTGTAGTTTTGTGGGAATAATAGTAATTGGCATAATTTGAGTTAATTGTATAGTCGTATTACCACATTTGATGGAGCAAATTATTACCATAATTGTTGGAGTTGATTATAGAAAGTTCATTGCAGGAGTAATTACAAGAACTATTTAGATGAGTGGTCTACGAGGTACCGGAGCGGGTTGTGGCCTTGCTTCTAGCTAGTTAGTGCTGTTTTCTTACCAGTTCGGCCTACGTTCGGCTCATGTTTATAAATTGTTCATAAACACTTGAGCTAGTTTTTATCTACACATTTCAAGGGACCCACAAATACTACCCACTTATCCACCACTCAATTTTATTTATTTATAATTATACCGTTTATAAACACTTCCAAACTGAAATCTATTTATAATCTAAACCGTTTATAAACACTTCTCAAACATGCTTTCAGTTTTAATTTGTATTTATCGGGATGGTTCAAGCCATTTCCATGTTGATTCAGATCTGATTCAAGTAGGCTCATTCCTTCTTCAGCCAGTTCACATCATTTAAGCTATTTCCCAATGGACTCAATTCCTTTTTTCTTACACTCTAATTCTTCTAGCTTGGGGTTGATTCTAAAGTTCTAACTATTCTAAGTTGGAATGAAGTTGTTTATGAAGAGAAAAATATTTGGAAAGAATAATTTTTGGGAACTTGTTGATCTTCCCTTAGCGAAGAAGCCAGTTATGTGTAAATTAGTGTATACATTCAAACATAAGGTAGATGGATGGTTGATAGATACAAGGTAAGACTTGTGGTAAGGAGGTTCACGTAGACTTATGGAGTTGGCTATCAAAGGACATTTGCACTTGTACACAAGATGAACTCAGCTCATAAAATTACCTATTGCAGCAAATCTAGACTGGCAACTTGAGCAACCTCGTGTGAAAATTGCGTTCTTGCATTGCAATTTAGAGGAAGAAGTGTACATGGAGTTGCCACCTAGTTTTGAAGATAAGTTTGGAAGATGGGAAAGTTTGTGATGGAAATATATAGAATTTAGATATGATTTTAAATAGAGTTCAATTCAAATTAGATTTGTTTATATTAGATTAATTTTAATTTATTGATAAAGATCTAGTTTATTAAAAGTTCTTTTGATTTTAGCATATTTGCTCTATATAAAGAAGGTCAATTCATTGTAATAGATACCCTTGAATATATGAATAAATTTATTTCTCTTGCTCTAATTTCTTCTCTTCTTTGATCTCATTCCTCTTCTTGTTCATTTTCTTGTTCGTTATTAAATTGTTACATTCTTCCGTTAGTTTGTAAATTGAATAAGTCCTTATATTGCCACACACTAACCCCGAGCATGATTCAAGGAGCTTACAAAGCAATAGTCGGTTCAAGTATGCTCAAGCCAAGGTGATCATAATTTATTGGACATACACTCTAAAAGTGGGAAGAAAATTAGTATCTTGATTGCTTACATGGATGACATCATCTTTATCGGTAATGATGCTAATGAGATAGGAAAACATTAAATAATCAATATGAAGGATTTGAAGAACTTGAGACATTTTTGAGGTATTAAAGTTGCAAGATCTAGAAAAGAAATATTATATCACGAACAAAGTGTCTTAGGTCTTTTCAAAGAAATCGGGAAATACTCCAATTGATCCAAAATAGATTCCAGAGCTACGGTTGAGATTGCTATAGCTAATAAAGGTTGATACCAGAAATTGGTTTGTAAGCTCATATACTTGTCACACATTAGAGTTAGATATTGCATTTGTTACAGTTCGGTAAGCCCATACATGCGCTCTATTTGTGAAATTGATATGGAGGAACATTTGAAAATGCTAGGGTACTTGAAAAAGGTCTCCATTTTTTCAAAAAAAAAATAATAATAACCTTCAAGTCGAAGCATACACATATTGGGCCGATAGAGCAAGTAACTTACATTTGGATATTATACATGTATTGGGTAAAATTTAGGTACTTGTAGAAGTAAAAAACAATCTATGCTGGCTAGATCAAGTGTTGAAGCCGAGTTCAATCAATGACTTGAAGAATATGTCTATTATTATAGATGAAGATTTAGCTAAAGGAACTACATGTTGCTCAAATAGAAAAAATGAAGCTCTGTCATGACGACAAAGTTGCTATCAACATTGTTCACAATCTTGTTCAACATTAAAAGACAAAACATGTTGAAATTGATGGACATTTTATCAAGATGAAGATTGACATTGGGCATAGTGGATAACAATTGGCACATGTTCTTACCAAAAGGTTATTCTTGATCTATGTTTCTTCTATAACAAGTTGGGAATGGTTCCTATCTTCAGACTAGCTTCTAGTCTTGAGAGGAGCGTGAAAAATACTTGTAGTTACCATAATATTAGCAGCTAATTAAATAGTTGGTTACCATAATTGGAGGAGTTGATTATAGAAGGTTATTATAGGAGATTAATTACAAGAGCTAATTAGGTTCCTTTTATGTTCAGTGTAAACTTTTGATGTTTTTATGTAAGGAATAAAATTATATTTTTCGGAGTTTCGTTGTCTATGCTAACGTCCACTTAGTATAATAGCATATTAGTGTGTGCAAGGATGGTACTACAGGGTGCATGCACATATAGACATGATCGATCACATCACTTAAAAAAAATATATAGCTATCAAAACCTTTAAAGCCTCTTCATTTTGTTTCCCACATGTGCAGAGTAACTTCATTCTAGAAGCATGCATTCTGTAGAATGGATCTACAGCTGATGGATTCAGAGCAATCGCCTTAGCATAATATGAGAATGATACGTCATGGGAGTATCCAAGTTTCTCAGAGAGTTTCCCAAGATAAAAAGTATGAGACCATTCTCCCCTGATAACAGAAATTGTATATTGGTAGGGTCCCTTATTACTCTTAAATTACATATGAAATTATTCAAGAATACCAAGTGAGGAAAGGAAAGATACTTGTGTTTAAAGGCTTTCTTGAAATGCCTCATTGAGTTCTGGCAATATATCTTCCATGTTGCATCTTTCGAAGGTACAGAAAATCTTTGATCATAAAATGGCACCACATTCTGAATTCCATCATAGTACACTAGTGCCAACAATTCGTGAATCTCACCCTGAAACCAGTGGTGACGGTGTGACAGTAGAAGTTTGAAAAAAAAAATATGCAACACCATGATTACTACCTACGAGCCTCTAGGCTAACAATTAACTCAGTTTATAAGCAACATCAAAGAAACTTGTGTGCTGATTCTAACACAAGACCAGCACAACATGGAGACGGCTTGATTTCTAATTATGGTATCAGGTTATTACAACTTAAAGGAAAACAGGCCAGATAAATCATTTCATTGAGCAGCTACAAATGATGACAATATAGAAGTAACATTATATGAAACGCTCCAAAGGAGAGCCATGATTCCAGTCATTATTTTGCTAGCACACTTGCAAAAAGGACCATGCACTGTTAGAACAAAAACATCAACAATTTCTTTTGACGAGAATTACTATGAGATGCATTAAACCTGTTGGGATACTGACTTAGCCAAAGCCAGAGTCATGAATAAACATCGTTTACTCCTCCTTCGACTTGCTTCAACTCTCTGAGCTAAAGTAGCATCCTTCCTCCATCCCAAAACATTTATTTGCTTACTGCCGTCATTTAGCAGCAAGTCGACCTCCTGCATTCCCAAAAAATAATAAAATTATTATTCATGAGATCCTTGTCTCCCTCGTTTTTTCTACTAAATTCGCAGATATCAATGACATATAACACCAAATCACACCTCATCATAGATATTTGCAAGCCTCTGCCAACTTTCTAAACGCGAAGGATTGTACAGTAGATCATATTTGAAGAGATTTGCATTTTGCTCTACAAATTCTTCCCCTTCTTTAGTCAGAACAAAGCCAGCCCATTTATCAGTTGCACTCATTTCCTCAGACTGAGCGAGAAGATAGAACAAGTTGCTATAGACTTCCAGGTAAGGTTCAGATCTGCAATTAATAACGTCGTATATGGTCTTAGAAATTCTGCAACAACAACCAGCCCACTCACTTGAGAACAGAAAATGACTGTAGTGACTTGGTCATATTGTACCTCTCTATTGAAGATGCTTTCTTAATGGAATCCAGAAAGCCCTGAGCCTCCGCCAATAGCTTGTCTTCACTCAAGTCAGAATCATCTAAGAACTTATCAATTGCATTTCCAGCCAAAAAATTGTCAGGTGGTTGTGGAAAATGTTTGCGTATGGCTCTCAGTACTCTCCGAAGTTTAACTAGCCCAGTTTTCTGAAAGATAAAAACAGATATCAAGTATGTGCATCACCTACTATATATCCTGAACAATCATACATACGGAATCATACGAATGAAATGTGCGTGAGAAGAGATGTTGACAGGGGGAGAAAAGAAATATACTTACAGATGAGGCTTTTGCATATGGAAGTATATATTGAAAAACATCAGCACACTGTTCCTTGGTCTGATAATCTCCACGGCTTGTATTTTTGTGCATGGCCAAATCTTCTTCATAAGACGAATCTGATCGAATGTTTAAACCATACAAACAATAAAAGCATTGATCCAAAGCATTATCAATACCCAGCTCAAGTTCCTCTTCTTCATCTTCTATTGAATCATCTCCAGATTCAACAATTTGATTGTTTTGTATTTCTCTTTCTTGGAACAGGACACCAAGCCCGTCACCAACATTATTGTCAGTTTCTGCTTTCATTTTCTCATTATCTACAGCTGTATGAGAGTAAAGGCCTTCCGAACTCAACCTTCCGACATCCTTTCCTGAAGCTCTAGCTTCATCTTTATCATCAGTTTGCACTTCCACAGTATTGAAATGCGATCCATTTTGAGATCCATTGATGTGAATACCATCGGAAAGCAGTTCAGATTTTTTGAGCTGATTTTCAGGTGAACAATGCTGAGCAGAATTTATTTCATGTCCCTGACTCAAAGTTTGGAAGTTAGATTTAAGCTTCATATCCAAGGCTAGAAGATGCTTTATTGCAAATTTTAGGAATGTCCCTTCTTCTTCACCAATCCCATGCGCACAGCAGATGCCAAACTCAGCAAGCATGTCATGGATTGCTCCGATCAACTCTGTCTGAAAGTGTTAGGGAAATGTAGCGTGTAAAGTTAGTAGGAAATAAGAAAGCATGCCATATGACTGAATGAAACTAAAAGTTTAAATCCTCAGAAGTAGGGGGCAAGTTCTCACTTGAGTTTTGATTGGAACACTGAAATCTAAGTGTTGAAGTTTACAGAAAGCAATAGCAGCATCCACAAAGGAGCATATTTCAGTTTGCTCAATTGAATGTGGAAATCCAAGCCCAGAGGACTTCTTAGAGAAGTATGTACCCGCAATACTGCACATAAGCGCCAGCAGCAAAGACTGAATATCACCTACAATTGTCATAGGAATGCAATTCTGCATGGAATAGAACACTTAACTTTGTCAATTGTACCAACAGTATGGCATGACAACCCAAAAAGATGCACAGAAGTTTAGAAACAAAATTCTAAGAGACAGATGCTATTATCGCGTCCAACTATAGGTAAAACAAAGACAATGAAAATGCACAACAAGAAGTTTACACTGACAAGTCTTAAATACGAAACAAAACAACCATCAGCATAAATACCATGGCGACAAGCGTCTTAAATAGTCTTGTGGAAAGGTTGCAGAGAATATTAGGTACTATTACTAAGCAATGACAAATAGTTAGTACCACGAAATTTAGACGTTTAAAAATGAATGAAATATAAAGAGCAGGATACTGAGGATATCACCAGCATCGCCCAGACATTTCAAAATCCTCGTGCTTGTTGATGAAAGACACTACTTCTATGAATAGTTCAAAGCAAATTATCAGTTACAAATATTTCTGTGGCCATTTCTTGCTCCCCACTTTTTAGTTTGATTTCAATGGTTGCATGTTTAATTAGAAGCCGCAGTTAAAGTAGCATGAGTTCTTTAAAAAGCCCAGCTGTCACAGTATTCACCCAGACAAGGTTAGTGGTTGTTAAAACTTGAAAACAATTTCACTTACTGAATTTTCACTAGGACTGATGATGCTCTTGATCCGCGATGCAGATTGAGAAATCGCCTTCACCTCTTCAGCAACCAAATGATTCCAGTGCTTGCTTAGGCTTTCTGTTGATTCAGTTGAGGATGCATTTGAAACTGCTGTTTCATTGGGAGTAATGCCTTCCAGACCAGCTCCAGCTACAAGTATCTGTAGTTTCCTCCTATGACAATCTAAATAGATAGAAACATCCATTGATTCCTCCTGTTCACATGCTTTGATCAATGCATCTAATGCAGATAGCTCAACTGACTTAAATCCTTTACATTCTTGATTAAAGGCATATAATACATCGACATGAACATCATTTGCAGATAATAGAAGAGGAGTAAGCAAATTAACACATTCTGTATACATGTGTTTCTCAAGCATCTCAGTTACAGTACTCTTCAACAAGTAATCTGCCTCTATTAAATTCATCTCATGGAGAACTCTATCAGTGGTTAACTTTTTAATAGCCTTGCAGTGTGGCAAGCAAATAGAACCAAGAGAGTTGTTCATTTTTTTCTTGTCCGCCAGAAGGGACAATGCAAAATAAAGATGTCGTCGAGCTTTTTCTTTGTCACCGTCTAATAAAAACAAGTGTGCTCTTAACCAAGAATAACGTACCCAGAAGGGATAGTTGTTCCTCAATGAAGATGTACTATCAATTTCCAATTGATGGTTGCGTTCAGAATTTTCTTCCAAAAAGCAATTTTCATTCCCTTGCATTCCCATAATATGAAACGGATATTCAAGAGCTACAAATTCAAGAATTTTACAAAGATGATAGGATGCCTCCGACATGAATTCAGACATTGCTGCTGAGTCCAAAGAACGTATCCCAAAGTCATAATATAGCTCACTAAGAAAAAGACAGCATTCAGGAGTTCTATCCAGTCCACGGTGCCTAGTCAACTTCTCCAAGTCCAATATTTTAGAATTGGAAACCTGATACGAAATGCCTATATTTGTTATTTCCTCTAAAAGCAAGTGACTCATATGGTAAGCACCAAAGTTTTCTGAAGTTCTCTGGATAAATCTAATGACATCAGTACACTGTGTATCCAGTGAACTGGAAACATCTTCGGCACAGTTGACAGAAAAGGGGTCATCATGGTTGAATTCTTTAGGTCCAGCACCGCCCACCAAATACGGTTCTAGAAATTGCTTAACCACTTTAACTAAATCCTTATTGGAAGCAAAATCCGATCCTTCTTTACCTGGTTTACGACTCCTAAGTCGACTGCTTCGTCTCTCTTGAGGTTGTTCTTCAAATATGGCTCCTTCCTTGTATATAGTAATACTGTCATTTCCAGAGTTACAATTACTGACAGACATGCTTGCACCAGCTGTCATGCATATAGGTTCTTTCCTTTCCACAGAACTCATTCCATTTCCTAAAGAAAGATTCAACTGTATACTTATTCTAACATGCCCAGATCTGTATCCCTCAGTCCCTGGTTCAGAACCAGTTGCCACTGATGGACATAAGATTTCCTGTAGTTCGCTGGCAAGAGCTATCCAGGAGGCTTCTGGGAGCTGAAGTTCTATGCTTTCCTTCAATCTTTTAGATTCCATTGCCTTGTCTATACCCTCATTCGGTGCTTTTCTCTTCTGACCAAATTTCAGAAGAATATGTTTTGGTTCGAGTTTATCTATACCTTTTGGAGCAAATGGGATTGGTTCAGACTCCTCAATGGTATTTTTGACATGCAAAGCACGAGGATGAGATGGCCAGTGCCGTAAAATTAAGTTTGCAACAGAAAGACACGCCATCTCATCACCAATAGCAATGAGAACTTCCATTAGTTTCTCCATGCAATTACCTGGGGTTTGATCAAAAACCAATAAAATGGACTTGCAGTAATCCTTTAAGATGATAGTCATTAGTAAAAATAAAAATATAAAGATAGTATGACAAAATTAAGGGTTTAGCACACAGAAAATATATATGATAAGCCCCTATTTGAGCCCCATTATTTAAAACCCATTTTCCCCCCACTCATTTTCAACCAGACTTTCTCACAACAAAATAATTTTGCATGTGAATCCAAAACTTTTTAAATATATTGTCAAAAAATTGGGCTGAAACAGGGGCTAAGTAAAGTTATATGCTTACAGTTGTTCGGACTGCAAACCAGCCCTTGTTCGAAAGCCCAACGGGAGATGCTTAATGATCCCATGGAGCATGATAGTGTTCCTAACTGGTTCCAGACAACATAATCATTGCTATCAATCTCTACAGCTTGAAGATAGCAGCGTAAAGCACTCTCATGATTGGTAGGGCCTTCTTGAAGAAAAACAGTAGCAAGGTTTTTGAGCGCCAAAAATCTGCAGAAATCTTATTAAAATTGTTGAAGAAGATATCTAGCATGTACTTCTGCTAATGCCTAATTAATTCAATTTGTAAATACTCACAGAAGCCAGATATTTGTCAAATGGGCCTTTGAAGAAATTAAGACTAGCCAACTTGCTTCAGGAACAAGAAATATTTAATTGGATACCAAATGTTAAAGAGGCAATCCCCAGTGCATTGACATCACAAATGGCAAGCAACAAAAATGAGCATTTCATTCTTTAATCGGTGAAACAAGAATCATTAACTAATATATTCCAAGACAATCCTCTTCTCATGCAAGATAATGTTCACAATGTCAATGAGACTGAATAAGGTTATGAAAATCGTCGATGATTGAATAAGATTCTAAAGATCATCGAAGATTACGATTATATTATTATAGTTGTATTAGATATAGATAAATTGTTTTTACTATTAATTAATATTGTAATTGATTGCTTCCATATTTAGTTGTTGTTTTTAGTTGTTATTTTAGTCCTATTTAATAAGAGAACCTCTCACAAAGAGGGATATCGAGTCTTTTATTGAGTATATTTGACATGGTATCAGAGTCAGTTCCTTATAATTTTCTCTTGTTTTCTTGGTTAGGTTTTCCTCCCGTCTGGTTTTCGTCAAATTAATTGTTTCTTTTTTTTCTGTTTATGTTCCTTTTAACGTATTGAGAAAGTAATTCAAAATCAGCCCTTTTTTTTTACTCTGAAAATTTCCCAAATAAAAAAATCTATTTTCGAGTTTTTTGGTGTAAGTTGTTTTGTGGGATTTCTTCCACCTGCAGTATCTGGAGTTTTGGCCTGTGTTTTGACGTTAGAACTTTTGTTAGAACACGAATTATGTGTTCGACTAAGTTCTCCCGACAGATAGAGCTCACTGTGTGTGTCGGCACACTTCGTGAATTTCTTTTGAAAATTCTTCTTGGGGAATGTGAGTTCTCGTAGTATCTTTGGAGTGTTCTTGGAGTAGCTTTGAAGTAGTTCTTGTTGTTTTTACATTATTTGTTGTTCTTGGTCTCTCGCCGTCACTAATTTTCGTAGTTGGTTGCTCTGATTTGGATTTCTTCTTAGTGGGCACAAATATTGTCACCGTCGTCAGTTCATGAATGCAAATTGATGCTTTTGTCAACATCAATTTGAGGGGAGATGTCAATGAAACTGAATAAGATTACGAAAATCGTCGAAAATTGAATAAGATTCTAAAGATCATCGAAGATTACGATTATATTATTATAATTGTATTAGATATAGATAGATTGTTTTTACCATTAATTAATATTGTAATTGATTGCTTCCATATTTAGTTGTTATTTTAGTCCTATTTAATGAGAGAACCTCTCACAAAGAGGAGCATCGAGTCTTTTATTGAATATATTTGACACACAATTGGGATCCACGCCACAAAAATATCATTCTCTTGTAAATAGCTTAACTAGTCATTATCTCACACTAACATAGAAAATCGAATATAAACCAAAAACTTCTATATAATAGCTTTTTTGGGGACAACTAAGTCCAAAATAATTCATATTTTTCTCATAAGTATTTCCATGTTACAACATAAGATGAACTGATTCATTCTGTTCTTCACGAGAATGAAGAAATAAACATTACAAGCATTTCAAAACCAACCATGTATAAGTGGGATTCCTTTATTTGAATTTTTTAAGCTAACCGAAAACCTTATTGTTACAGGACTGCTTCCGGACAACAGAATTTCTTTAATGATGTATATCATTGAACCCAAAGATCATAATACCATAAATAGCATTACAATAATGATAGGCAACTTAAGCAAAAATTTGAGGCATGAAATATAACATGAATTGCAATGACAAGAAACCAAGAATTCATTTGAGGCATGAAATATAACATGAATTGCAATGACAAGAAACCAAGAATTCATAGTGTTAAGCGGAACCTGAGCTGTAAAAGGTGACCATCTTTAGCACTATTTTCCACCTAGAAACAAAAACACCGATAAGAAAGAAACTATAAAAGAGCAAAAGAATTTTCTTGGGAACTTAAGGAAACTAAAGATTATGTAAAACCTGAGCATTTGATATGAGTGGGTCTTTTAACACCGCCTCTAAAAGTTTCCGAGCCTTTTCATAGTCCTTAGCTTGTAATTTCAAAAGTCCATCATGATACATTTGTGATAAATGAAATTCCTGGAAATTCCAAAGTCAAATGACAAAGAAAACAAACTATTGATAAATTACTAAGACTATTTCGCAAAATGAGAAAAAAGTCGTGATTGTGTAAATCTTAAGATAGTTAACACAACTTCGCACCATGGGGGCAGAAATTTGCCAGAAGATAATAAAGAATGAATCATAATTTGACACTTTTCAGTAAGCAACGATCAGGTATAGCCGTATAGGAATAATAAGCATTTCACATCAGGTCCAAGTCTTCTCCCTGAATTTGATGTGCCAAGTGAAATTAGGATCGGAATTAGGATGGAGTCATGAGAACTTGGGAAGGGAATTAGGATGGAGTCAGGCGCTTTTCTCTGAATTTGATGTCCAAGTCATTTCACATCATGAGAACTTCTAATAGAAAATTGGGACGGGAATTAGGAGGGAGTTAGATGCTTTGCAAAGATAATTAAGCTGCTCAGGAGAATAAGATGATTGCTAGGTCTGGCTTGATAATCATTGTGAAACTATAGTTTTAAAATTATCTACAACTGATTGCGTCCGTCACTGATAAAAAAATTCTTAGTTGCAGAGCTGGTATATAAAGTAAAAAAAATTAAGTACAGGACAGAAACTTATAATGGCTACCATTGCTTTGTATTACAGCCAAACTTTATACTTGAGACAAGATGAGAATGTCCAGATGTTATGAGGTGCTAAGTTTTCTTTTCTTCCCCCCTCCTTTTCCTGTTCAGTTCATTATTCATTATTCATGATCCATGTATCTATTCCTGCACCCCATCCATTCCTTGTTCTAACTGAAGTGGTCTCGGAATTGATTATCGGCTGTGATTTATTTCTGATTTGGTATACCTCGGATGTTCACACCACAAACTTGTATCCAAAAGCGTGTCAAAGGGCATAACACTATCAAGAAACAGGGAACATGCAAGGAGTGTATGACAGAGCTTTGAAGAAGACATTTTATCAGGCTATAAAATGATTTTACCAAGTTATACCTTTTACTAAGCAATAAAGTGAGTTTATGACCATTATTACAGCATCCATGGGAAAACTAGTGCAGCAATTAAATAAAAGAAAGGAATCATCACAGCAAGTACAACACCTACACGAATCGCATAGGATTGTACAATTTAGTGATGACTTGCATTAACTATATACTATAGGTGGATGACGTGTATTAGTAAAATTCAACCGACATTTTTCTTAGTTGAATGCTTAACTTCCTTGGGCTGCATTATCAAAATTTGAAAAGGGTTCAAATCAAATTCTCTGCAGACATGGCATTTGCTACAAAGTAGCTCTAAAAAAAGAAATCAGTAAAATACATCCATTCATCCCAGTTTAAAATCAAAATATACTAGAATACATAAAAACAGATTACGAATTATGCCCCGAACATATATAAATGCATAAACAGAGAGGGAGTATAAAAACTTGCCTGGGCTTCTTTGGTGGGGGCTAGGGGTTGCCATTGGTTTTTTGAGTCTGTATCGTTAATGGCTGAAATTGAGAACTGAAACCCACAAAAATTAAGAAGAAAAAGTTAAAATTCCACGATTCCACTTTGAATTCAATAGTTTTTCAGGTAGAAAAAAAAAGCGATTTTTTTAATACATACCATTCTTAACAGTCTTCTGATAACAACAGACGAAAATTTTCAACGTACTCGCTGCGAATCGCTGTTAATTTTTGAGATTAAGGAGAACTGGCATTTTACTTTATTAGGGTTTCGGGGTTTACTGCTACAAATTCAATTTTTTTCTGATTTGGGATTGGGATGTTTCATTTCCCCATTCCCCTACTGTATAGTCTGTATATATTTCTTTTTCAATATTTTGGGTTAATTATTTTTTTGCCTCGAGTGTTTATTGAATGTCAATTCGACCCCTATGGTTATAGATTAGGCACTTTTTTTGGGAAATTTCTTTTTTAAAAATGCCTATTTTAAGGACGGGATGAAATAATAATCTTTTATTTTTTAATTTCTTGTCAAAATATTCTTACTTAAAAGTTAAAAGTAAAAAAAATCAATTATTTAAATGGTGATTGTATTGGCAACGCGATTTTTTGTTGTTTAACTAGTTTATAAAAGGGTTAATTGCATTGAAAGTCGTAAATCCTTGCTCATTGTCAAACTTATATCCGTAAATTTTTTGTCCAATTTTATCATTGATCTTCTAAAGTTAGCACATCTTCCTATTCAAGTATTTTGTTAGTATGTTTTGAAATGACGGAAATATTCCTAAACACGAAAAAGATGTTTTTAGGAATATAAGTGCGACAATAAGTTGAGGTTTGAGACATTTAATACAATTAACCCTTATCATTTGTACGATGAAATAAATTGTGATGACAATATAATCACGCTTGTTAAAAATAGTCTTTTTAATTATAACGATCTATTTACTTGAACGCTAGTCCAGGGCATTTTTGAAATATAAACATACTCCTAAATACACTTAAACACGTTCCAATTATGGCTGGACATGGTCTATTCTGTTCGATTTTAAATAAAATCAAATCAAACCCAAATTTTCAAGTATTTAATAAGTAGAACCGTCGTGTCCAAATTTAATTATGGAACCATCAAGTTCAGTTCCCGATTTTCGTACAATAATTTTTTTTTTTTTTTTAATATTTACAATAATGCAACATTAATTCAACTAATGATGTGTTCAATTTTAATTCTTACAAAATAACGTAGTCCAATTCTGTAATATCTTTTGAACCTCTGTTTGTTGAATTCTTCATAAATTTGACTGTTTAAATAACAGGAAATAAAGAATAGCGAGCTCTCAATATGAAGAGAGGCTCAACCAAGTTTCCAATTCGATTGATCTAGAATTGCACTACGGTGAATAAGATATTTGTGTAAAATTTAGATCAATTTGATTAAGTTGAATTTGAGCTTTAAATTAGAAATAGGAAAATCATATTTTAGGTTTGGGCTAAATTAATCAGTCAGCAAATTTATTTTAAAAAAATAAAATAATTTGACTTATTTAAGATAAAAAAAAATTAGGAAGATTTTGTTCTTATTCGGTTATTTATCTAGAATCGAGAATCGAACCAAACTCACCGGTTCTCGATTCAGATACCCGTTCAGGTATTAGGCTCTGTTTGGTCCACATTATTTTTTTCATTCTCATTCTTCTACTCATTTTCAACCACATATTCTTCAATAAAATAATATTTTCCATCACATCAATAACTTTTCCTTCTTTTTCAACCACATATTCCCCATCNATCAACAGTAAAAATGCATTCTTACCTTCAAAATGTGCACAAAACGAGAGCTTAATTTAAGAAGAATCGTTCAGTTCGAAAATTTTGTCCAGTCATAATTCCAATTGATAATCCACTTGTACATTTGCCTTGGTTGCCAATATGGTAGAAAATCGGGATCCAACCCAAAAGGTAAACCCGCTAGATAGAATAACACATTTCCCTATAGCCCAATCACTTACCTCACATCTAAACATTGTGGGACTTCATTCACACTCTCTTAATAGTTTCCCTTCTAACAAAGTACCATGTCATCGTACCACCCTTCCAACAAATAATCTAGCCATCTCTCTTCGTTAAGCCTATGTTTGGGCTCCATTTTAATCTTAGTGCAATTTTCTCTTTCTTATTTTAAACAACATATTTTTCAATAAAATAATATTATACTATAAACTCAAAATTCTTCATTCTTTTTTAACTACACAGAACTATTCCTTATTTTTTAACCACACATTATTTAAAAAATCACTATTATAAAGTACATTTTTCCCTAAAACTTCAATAACATTAAGTCCAAACAAGGGCTAAATATTGAAGGGTTACTATTTTAAGGCTCAACTCTTTCACTATCTTAGGAGGGCTTCCCTTGCATGCCTTATGTGGGTACAACAATCTCAAGAACCGGCCACCATGAATTTTTCTGTCTGTCGTGATTCAACTTAGGATCACTATCTTTACTTCTCTGCACTTAAGGATTCATTTTTGCGTCCACATGGCTAGTCTTGGGGCCTAGCTCTGATATCACTTGTGAGATCGGATTTTCTTCCAAAAACGGAGTAATACAATCTCTTATATAGTCTTATAAGGTATCATTTACTCCATGGCAAACCGATGTTGGACTTTACTCTCTCCCAACAAATATTGAGCTCTTTCAACACAATCTGGAATTTTGAGATGCATTATTTTAAAGATTATTATCACTAATAGAACTTTTGAAAGCACAAACTATAATTTCAATAATATCATATTTATATAATATAACACTTTAGTATATACTATGAGAAAAAACTATCTACTAAGCTTCGATGACATGGCACGTTAATTAGTTAATGAATCATTTAACTCACGGGAAATATCAGTGGCAAGAATGGGCTGTCGGCTACCTGCATTGTCCAAAAAATCTACTACCACAAGTGATAATGCAAGTACGTACCAGCAGCAAGGGAAATATCAGTAGCAAGAAACCTCCAGCAAAGAAGCAAAAAATGTGAAATATGCATCTTCTTAGAACTTGTCCTTTTTTGTGAATTTTGTATTGAATTCTGGAAAATGAAATCGGGATTATGTGCATTTTTTTGGGGGTTGGGGGGGTGGGGGGTGTTGGGGTTGGGGGGGTGTTGTTACTTTACGTTGGGTTGATTTTGTCACTCGTCTACAATCTCATAGGACAATGTCGTAAACAACTAATCATCATTTATGTTAATGGAAATGGAATCAGTATGTTGTTATCTTGTTTCTGGACTAGAACACATCATGTATTGTGTTTTGGGTTCCTCGCTGAATGACTTATAGAGCCTGTTTGGTATAGATTCTCATTTTCTACAGTAAATCAATTCTCATTTTCAACCACACATTCTTCAATAAAATAATATTTTCCATCACATCAATACTTTTTTCTTCTTTTTCAACCACACATTTCCCATCATATCACTATTCAAAAATCAATTTCCCTACCAAACACACTCATAGTCGCTTTAAGCAGGAATAAGTTATGAATACATTAGGTATTTTTGACTTTTTGTGCTTAGAAGGGTTGGTATGAAAGGTCATCTAACGTTTATTGTCCGTTGTCACCACAACCTTTCATTTCAATATCACCGATAGTTCCAAACCTTTCACATGCATTGTGTCATTATTCCCAAATTTGTTACTTGACCAGGTTCACATTTTTTTTTTTTTGGAGGAAATTAAAAGCAGAATTCTGACCGCTAGTGGGTCCCACAGCTGCCTAAAATGTGTGAAGAAAGTCAACAATGGAGGCTACTAATGGTCCAATAATTGCTTAAAATTTGGATTAAAATTACCACCAGACAAGTTCTAAGCACATAATTGATATAGAATGAAGGCAACAACAGGGCAATGTTTGGGAATCAGAAACTAAATACAAGGGGATAAGTCACATGAACAATCCTAGTTACAATTTTCACAATTAATGAAATTACAGACATCCTAAAACAGAATATCCACACAAGGAACAACATATGTACAAATGACCAAATCCAAACACAACTCCACTCATGTTTTTCATTTTTGGATTTCGGATTACAGGTTGCAACTTATCTGCATGAAGTTGAAATCCTCGATCAGACATATAGTGGTAAATTCATTCCCAAGCCTTGTAAACACCACCTGTCACACTGAGTTGGTCATGCCTGAGTTGTCATTTTGTACATTCTCAATTCTTGCTAACAATACTTTGCTCTCTGCTTGGATCTCTGATTGTTGGCCTTGCATCTCTAATTGTAGCTTGTTAATATCTTCTTCAAGTGTCTTTACATAAGCTTCTAATTTGTTTATCTTCCCTTTACATTTTCGCTTTGAATTCAGCAATCCTGGAATCACTTGTTTTGCTGACCACAAATTGGTGGATCAAACCACGCGAAACAAACACATCAATTGTCTTGGGGCACAAAAAACTGGGTATGAAATGTTTAATTATTGTTGTTGACAATAATAGCTTATGAATGAATGAACTCACCTCACAAATGAAGAGTCTCCTAGCAAGTTCGGGTCTATATAAGAAATTTTAAGATCTATGTGATTTCTACATCGACATATCCTCCATGCCATATTTGCTATAGAAGATGGGAGGAGGAGAATATAGAGCAGAACTAAGTTAAGAATATTATATGTTTTTGTGAATGTTTTGGGATCCGATGTTTGGCCCCATGTATCAAGTTCTTTTGAATTGAGTTATTTTACTATTGATTGAATTTGAGTTTGGAATTTCATTGTTTTTTACTAGTATACATTAAAAGATGGTAAAAATAAGTTAATAAGGCAATGATGTAAGAAAATTTATCATAACTCTTAAGGTGTGATTGTAGGATTTATAACTTGATCGTTCCAAGTTGAATTTCAGTATCACAAACGAAATTAGGATGAAAGTTCAGCGACCTCCTGTGTTATCAATCTGGAATTGACAAGTCGGTATGTCACTTGTTTTGATGGACATTTAGAGCCTGTTTGATAGGGATTCTCCTTTTATACAGTAAATCAATTCTCATTTTCAACCACACATTCTTCAATAAAATAATATTTTCCATCACATCAATACTTTTTTCTTCTTTTTCAACCACACATTTCCCATCATATCACTATTCAAAAATCAATTCTTCCCCCAAAAA